>PVIY010023281.1:0-39549 GCA_004026745.1 Myrmecophaga tridactyla | reverse complement strand
CAAAAAATTCTGTCTCTGGATAGAAATGGGACAGTAAAGCAAAAACTAATATATATATATTTTTATAAGGTGCTTTTGGCTAAAAACCAAGCGTAAAAGACTACTCCAGGTGTTCACAAGACATCTTAAATGTCACTAGCTCAACTTCAGCTAGAAGACTACAATATAGCTACAAGAAAACCCTGTGTGTCCACCAAGGAGAGATGGCAACACAATGGTGGTGGGGATCTGTGTTCTGGGTCTGTGTGGGGAGAAGGAATGGGGCAAGGATGGCACAGGCCTGACCGTGGCCCTGAAGAAGGGAGCTCACTAACACAGGTGCACCTGGAGTACTTAGGTGGGGAAGAGTCAGAAATAAGCAGTCTTCTTTCAGAAAAACTCAAATCTTAAATCTTCCTTTTATGCTGAGCAAAAATGGAAAAAAAAAAAAAAAACAAACTAAAAAAAAAAACAACTGCAACCTGTTTTACCAGGAGGACAATTTGTCAGGCAACAGGGGCTACAAGTGGCCAACTGGACAGGAAGAGTCATCTCACCCAGGGGGTAGGGGTGGGATGGGGTAGAGTGGGGACTGTACATCCCTAATGGCTTCAACAGAATTTAGGCCCTTGCTCTGAGCAGCAGGCATGCTCCATACTTCCCTGAGAAGCCCCCGAGCAGCCTTGGGAGGAGGGATTTCTGTTTGGCAGCTCTATTCCTAGCTCTGGAAAAGGGCAGTGCACATGAGACAGCCTGGTTCACAGGCAAGGTTAGCCAGTCCCATCTGCACTGCACTGCGTGCGGGTCAACCTCCTGTTCTTAGAGCTGTGCCTTCTCCTTCACTGCAAGACATTTCTTCAGTGGAAATCGCTGATAGCCAACGATACTGCCCCTACCATTCCTCATAGTGGAGGTCTGACCAGCAAGTCTGTCCCCTGAGGAAGGTGAGTGCTGACTGGGCAGGGCTTTTAAAGACACCTCTAGTCTTTCGAAATTCCTTCACAAGGCCCTCCAGTGGGTAGAAGGATCAGGGGTTGAGAAAGACAAATTCAGAGAAGTGACTTGCTCCTAAAATAGTCCATTGATGCGTTTTTCTCGCCTCCTAGGTCAGTTTTTTAATTCGTCGATTATGCTTGTCAACAGTTAAGGCTGCCCGGTCCACAGAAGAAGTGATGCCATCCAGAGCCTCATCCTGCCTCTCCAGCTCTGTCTCCGTGTCCAATGCAAGGCTCTTCAGTGTCCTCAGGATCTGGTAGAGATCAAAATTGACAGCACAGGTTGCTTTTTTTTTAAAATGCTCAAAAATAGTTAATGATATTTTTTCCTACTATTTTTTTTAATAAGAAATTTTATTTGAAATTAAGTGAGCTTTTTTTCAGGGTGGGGTGGGGTGGAGTGTGGTGGTGGTGGGAGCTACTACGGATGATGGATGACACCTCCATCCACAGGCACAGTCCTCAGGATGGGGTGAGGAAGGCCTGCACCTCACACAAATGCCTGGGCTTGGATCTCCCTCCGCTACTTAATTACCTGGCTGCCTGACCTTGAGCAAGGTGCTGAAGTTTCAATTTCCTTACCTGAGATGAGATATTTGCTCTGTGGCCTAATCCTGGCCACTCCCATTTGGGGGAAACAAGTATTATAGGCAGGAGGCTTGCTCCTGCAGTCCCAGGAAAGGCACCTGTCTCTCCATCGATCCATCACTGGCAAACTGGCTGGTTGTACCCTGTGGTACAGGTGCTTCCAACTGAGGATTTGCTCCGTGACTAGTGCCTAGACCCCATATGGGAATTCAACACATGAAAGGGGGTCTCTGGATGCAATGTCATGAGGCAGCACAGCCCAGAAGGTGGGACAAGGAACCCAGAGCCTTGCTACTTGGGTCTGAGTTCCAACTCTCACTAACCAACTTTTTCATGACCTTTCTGCAACCTGGTGTCTAACTGCAGGTTGAAGCTGGTACAAAACAAGGTTAAAAAAGAAGAGCAAAACCCTTTTGTGTCTTTCGTCTTGATTCCTTTTCTTGTCTATATACTTGAAATATTTTACACACAAATACAAAAAGCAAAACAAATGAAAGAACAAGTAATCCGAAGAGATGAAGTAGTTCACACAACACAAACCTCTCCCAGCTGCAGGATCCCATGACCTCCCAAGACAGCTGGGAGACTGCACCCGGAAAAGGTGACTCTGGGGCTCCAAGCCATGCCACACCCAGGAGCCTGCTCCTGAAAAACTGGGTGGAGAGTGGAGAAAGCACCAGAAAGGCATCCGAGGACTAGTGAGGTAGCAGATACATGAAAAGGACTACAGAGACGTTGGCTGGGCATGGAAATGCCACCTAACCAGAAACTTCTCATCACACCAGAATGCTGTGGGAGAGGATGGCGTCCTGTGGGGGGTGAGGAGGGCCACTTTAGGGAGGCCCGACTAAGGAAACCAATCAGTCTCCATTGCAGTTCCTCACTTGCATCCCCCCATTTCCATGACTCATATCGTACTTCATATATTTTCATAAACTAATAAGAGCAAACATTTTTTATGACTCTGTTGAGACTAATCACATTGTTAAATGTTACTTTCACTATGTACTTAAAGAGCCCAGGTTTAAAAATTTAATATATTCAGGCTAGTAACAAAAAGAGTACATTTTAAAAGAAATCTTAATAACCAACCACATGCAAAAAGTATTAATATTCTCTTCAGAGACTGTTACAATCAATGGTAAGTTAGGTCAAGACACAGGCACTGTGGAATCTGAATCCAGAAGGAGGAGCTCTCAGTGCCACATTTACAAACTCCGAATGGATGAGAATATCTGGACACATTCACATACTGTGTTACAGTGGAAATAACACTGGCTGTGAGCAGACTGCAATTATTTTGGAGGGACCCCACGTTTACGCGAGTAATAATATTATACTCTACACTGCAAAGCAAACCCCCCTGGCTCTGTAAGGAAGCTCTGTGTCTCAGAGCTAAGTTTCCCATGACAATCTTGAGCAGGGCTATCACCTGGAAAAGAAGGCAGTCCCTCAAGCAAGAGGTGACTATATACCACTAGTGTCTCAGAAGGTATGACAGTGACCCTGTGATTAAAGGAAAATAGTCTGAATCTAAAATGAGAAAGAACGCCTCACTCACAGTCCTAGCCCCACCACCTACTGAAGGGGAACCTCTGGCAATGCACCCTTTATATCTATCTGAGCTACTTCATCTGGTTAAAATAAAGAAACAAAACAAAGGCGGAGAGATGGTTGGAGTGAAGGGGTAGGACGATAATAAGATCTGCCTCTTTCAAAGTGATGGTGAGGCTCAAATGAGATCACAAATGTGAACAAGCTGTAAAAACTATAAAGTGCCATGTAAGGGTCGCTGCAGCCAAGTCTCAGAATGTTTAAACTGAAGGAGCCTCGGTCACCGAGCCCGCTCCCCATCCTGTGTACAGACAGGGACATGGAGACTGGGAGGGGGAAGTCACTGTAGGTTAGAGGGCAGACAGGTGACACAGGTAGGACTTGACCAACCCTACATCCTTCTTTCTATACACAGCACCACAGCTATTACCTTTGTCATTAGGCATAAGAATAAATTCTTGATTCCGGTTAGCAGTCTCAGACAACAACGTTTTGCACCCTCTGGGAACTGGTGGAAACTCCATCAGTTGAGTCACTTCGAAAACTGGACAGAGCCCTGGAAAATATACTGTGGGGATCAATCCGGCTCTGGAAGGGGGGATGGACTGGATGACCTAATACAGTAGGTCTTTTCCATCTCTCACTTCTATGATCTCATATGGCTAATGCCCAAAAGGCATAAAAAAAAAAAAAAAGAAAAAAAAAATTAACCAAGCTCACCACCATGCTAAGCAGGTTCTCTCAGACCATTTTCCCTGTCAACCATTCCCTTCTCCTTTACCTCCATTTTTATTGTTAATAACAGGGTAATTCACCTGGAATTTGTATAAGATGTCTCCTAGAAGAGCTGCTCTGCCATGAAAGTGGCACTTCACCAAAGCTGCCAGTGTTCAATGATCAGGCCATACATACCACACAGACCACTTCACAGCTCTCCTCCAGGGTCTATTTCCCCATTAACCACTTTAAAATGTGACCTAAGATTATTTGAGTTGAAAGGTCTTTCAGGACCTCAAAGCTCTGGGCTCCTGACCGAGACCAGAGGCTTTCAGCAAGGTTAACCATGCTGGGCAGCAGAAGCCCCTCCACAGTGCTAGCATGTAGAGCAGGGCCATGCATGAAATGTGTTCTCCCAATGTCCATTTGTTCTCTTTAGAATAAATAATTAATTTGTTTTGTTTCTGTTCTGATAATAATCATGCATGTAGAAAATTAAGAAAAAAGAGAAAAGTTAAAAGGAGAAAATAGGGTTGTCTATAAGCCCAGACATAAGCACTGCTAATAATATTGAGGAATAGTTTCATCTAGCTTTTTTCCCCCATTCCTATATCCCAAGAACTCTCATTAAAAAAAAAAAAAAGCAAATTTTGGGATTAAAAAATAGATATACATTAGGCGGGCCAAGGTGGCTCAGTGGCAGAGTTCTCGCCTGCCCTGCCAGAGACCTGGGTTTGATTCCCAGTGCCTGTCCATGCCAAATATATATATATATATATATATATATATATGTGTGTATATATATATATTATATATAAATATGTGTATGTATATATATATATACACACACAGTTTCGTTTTCTGCTGTTTTCATCCTCTAGTTATCCTAAATAAAAGCTAAGAGTTATGGGACCCATGTAACATGTCAATACCGTTCTACGAATTTTGCACATTTTATCTCTGCTAACCCTCAAAATAACTCTGTTTTACCCACAAGACCAAGAAACGTTACGCAACTTGGCCTAGTTCCTGAGCCTGGGGGTCCAGCTCAGTCCAGCCTGGGAGAGCTCATGGCAGGGGCAATGCTCCCAGGTGCCCACTTCCTTATGGCTGAGGCCAGGATGCAGCAGACTAATGGGCATATTGTTGGAACACTTACAGCAATTGCATGGTTCCTTTAAGGCAGCAGCACCAGGGCCCTCTCCAGAGACGGGGATAAGGCCCTCCACACACCCAAGGAAGACGGGGGCCAGGACCTGGGCTGCTCTGATAGACCTAAGCATCTACAGCAAGATGTCTAATGAAATGTGAGCTGCGGATGTAATGTCAAATTTCCTAAAAGCCACATTTTACAATGTAAGGACGATAGGCAAAATTAACTTTAATATAATTTATCTAAATGATACTCCCATTATCATTTCAGCATGTAATCAATATAAGCAATTACTGATAAGATATTTGAGATCTTTGCTTTATGTAAGTTTCTGAAATTGGTGTGCATGGTCCATATACTGCAACAGGTCTCGCTCAGGCCAGCACCTGTCAGGCTTGCGGCAGCCACAGGCTGGGGCTGCTGTCCTGGGCAGCAGAGCTTCATGATGGAACTCTGGACCAAAGGCCCCTTGAATGATAAATCCTGTCTGCTTCTGTGCCAAATAACCATCTCTCCTAAAAAGAGAAAGTAACTGACTCTTTCCCAGTTCACAAATACACAGTGGCAGATGCAAAAATACCTACTTTCCTGGGCCTCTGCTTACGAAGCATAATAATAATAAGCATTGTACAGACAACTTATTTTGTCAGCAAGATGCAGCTGCCAGATCTACAAAAATTTAAGTGTCTTACTGTGTACACAGCACAAACAAAGGCTGGGTGGCTCCCATTGGACTTTCTGATTTGGGAAAAGTCTCATCAAGATGAAGCATTGAAAATAATACTCATTCCAAATAGTCTATAACGCCTGGCCTGTTTACAAAAATCACACTTGAAATGAATTAATATTGCAAAAATACAAGAGATACCTCGATAACTACAGACAAAGAAAATTACCAAGTAGACCTTCAAACTACCAATACCTCTGGAATCTTGGTCCAGATTGTTTTTCCTTTAAGAAAGGGATTGAAGTAATTAAATGGCATCGTGTGAATTCCATATAACATGGGATGGAAAGAATGGAGACTATGACGTCTGGCCAAACCTTACACAACAGTTGTTACTTTTGTGGCCCAGGATGACAAGCTGTCTAGTCATCAGTGAATAAGTGCTGCCAACCTCTGGAGTATCAAGTGGCGTCTTAGATGAGTCCTCCCTGGGCTCTGAATCAAGTCCAGGTTCCAAAGGAACTCTTCCCCAAGTCCCTGCCATACTAATAAATAAACCTAGCAACTAACAAACAATCTTCCCAGCCATGCTTTTAACTACATAAGAATTTATCTGATTAGAAATGTCACATTCTTTAGGAACAAATAACTTTTAAAAACTCAAAGAAATACATGCAATTGCAGGCAAGCCACAAAAGTATCCATTCAAGTGCTGATGGAGAGAAGTGTCTTGAGAGAAACCACACCAGAGCTAGGGAAATCAGCTCAGTTTGGTGGCTGTGAAAGGGGGACAGCTTTGGTTGACTCAAATGGGAAGTGGGGAGGTACTACTTGGACAAATAAACTCTGCAGGACGAGGCAAAGACAAAAGGGAACAACCAGCCCTGGGGCCCAGAGGATAAAGCAGAAGTTATTTTCCTCAACCATGACATGAGAAGACTCTTTGGGCTCCAATGCCCATGCTGGCCACCTCCATGCCCTGAGCAACAGCCTCGAGGCAGTTGCCGTGGAAGGAGAAAAACCTTCTGCTTCAGTTACAGCACACCAGCAGCAAGGGTTTCCCACACATCTGGATTAGCAGCAATGTAAGATCGGGGCACCAGAAGAGTAAAACTTGAAGGTATCTCAGCCTTTTAACCATTTCTATTCTGTTCATAAAAACAAAAAACAAATTATGGAAAAATATCTTAATAGAGTACATCTACTTACCAAAATAGTCTAGTTTCCACGTGGGCACCTCGTGTCCACCACAGTGACTTATGAAGGCCATTGAGATGTGACAAGACGTGAGACTGGAATTAGACCCGGGGCCCTATTGTAAGCTGGGCCACCACGTGCAACCCTGCCAAGCCATCTGCTGTACTCTCACTGTGAAGTTACAGCATGGGAAGAACGAGACATGCAGAAGTACTAGGGTCCTGATGACTCCAAAATGGTCTATAATGAGCTAGCTGTTGCCTTAACATAAATTCTGAAAGAAGCAACTGTTTTGCTCTAACTCCTGATAAAACTCCTGGACTTAGGGTATTGCTATATTAATACTAAGCCCCTAAAGTGAGTTTAGTATTAGCTGGACTGTCTGCCCTGATCTTGTTATTAAGCTGACTCACTGAAAAACTGTGAATTTTCTTGCAGTGAGAAATTAGCAACCATTTAAGAACAGAGCTTGGATAAATCAAGCTGTCTGCAACTCAAAATAGTTCTACCAGTTGGGGCCATTAATATACTATAGAGAAGGAAAAGAGGGGAAAAAATTGGCTTTCACGGCAGCCAAAGCTCTGGAGACTATAAAGAACATTCTATGCTACAATTAGTCACATTCAGCACTCAGAGACCACCCCCAAAGTTGCATTCCTTTTGGCCCCAGACAGCAACTTGAGGCTGAAAGGAAGAGTGCATGGGGGTGAGGCACAGGGGGGTGGCCATCCAGGGCAGGGCCCCTTGTCATTACCTACATCACAGTAGAGACAGCTTGTCAATGATTTGCCGAGCAGGAACCTCCTTTCTGCGTGCAGGGCCTGTGCGCAGAGCAAGCTCCAGACAGTGTTTGTGAGGGGACTCTACAGACAGCAGAGCCAGCTGAGCTGAAGTCATCAGGAACCTGTCAGCTCTCACACTCAATCTGCTGACCCACACCAGGTAGAAATGGCCCTGAATGGCCTGTGGCATAAGCATGGTCATTTTAACAGAGTCTGGCCCTAGAAATCACAGTGAGCATTTCCCAGGGAGACCATAAAGGATACATCCATCCTCTTGAGTACAAGCAGCTCCAGGCCTGGCAATCGGACCATGCACAGTTTCCTATCATGGGAATCAATATCTTAAGAGAGCCATGAATCCCTACCAAATGAGATAGTCAACCAATTTGAATTCAGCACCATAGAAGGTTCATCTGACATGTGAAATAAACCCCTCAATGAGGGGCATCCTCAAAATATGGAGCTAACTAGAAATGCATTAAATCTGTAGTCTTCAAAGTGACAGAGTCACAGAAAGGCAGAGCTAGAAGAGCCACTGCAGGTGTTAAGAGCACTATGGTGTTGAGCTTGCCATATGCCAGGTGTAGGGCTTCCCTTGGTGCAGGCCTCACCCTCACTTCAGTTTCACAGACTTCCAGGAAGGACCTGCTTGTAACAGAGCCGACTCTAGAGGGAATGAGTAACATACAGCTGAGAAGTGGCAAAGCCACTTAACCTGCCATCTAAAGCCCATTTTTCTCATGACCACTCTCTAGCACACAGGACAAGCTTCACCATAACCCTCTTGTTCATTTAATACAATTCAAGAATTTTGTAAAACACACAAGCCCTGCTTCACAACTTAAACCCCAAACTGCATAATGCTTGCTAAACACTTTTATGAGTTAATAAAGAGAAATTTTACACTGCTATAATCTGTATTACCTTCTACAAAAGACCCGAACTTCATTTAAGTGAGAGAAAAAAGAGCAGTTATTTAGAGGAAAGAAACAAATACTGCTCTAAACCTTAAGAGTTTCACACCAGCATCTGTTTTCTTCCCACTCATGCTCCAACACTATGCACAGCCAAGTAGCAACTCTATGAGAGATCCTCACTTAGATGCTGGTACTCCTTTGGAATTCTGTCCTCAGCATGAGGTTTTGGAATTCTTTATCTGACAGAGCTCTCTCTCTGTCCAAAATTTCCTAGGGGCAGCCTAGGTGAAGGAATGAAACATGTACCTAAGATGGACCCGCCTGGGGAACTGGAGTCGAAAGCGGCAGATGCCCCCATGCAGTCCATGTCTGCCCCACGCCACAAGAACAAATGCTTCCCAAACACAGCCTGGTCTACCCTAGCCCTGTGCATGAGGACAGACATCTTCCCCACACGCAGACTGGGTCTGCTGTATGCTCTATACAGGGGGATCGATATCCCCTCCAACCAGTCCGGTCTGTCCTAGCTGTGTGCACAAGGACATCCATTCCCCTACGCATCCTGGATCTGCTCCAAATTCTGCTTGAGTACCAATGTCCCCGATCCCATGCAGTGACATGTCACTGCAGAGCTAGAGAACTCAAACCACCTGCCAAGGTGAGAAAACAATAATCCACAAATGTCTCTGAGCACCACGATGTGCGAGGTGCTGTGGTGGGTACCTGGGGGGTAGCAGAGCATTGAGTGGGGGTGGGGGTTGCCTGCAGGCACTCCCAGCTGGCCTGGACAGCCAGGTGGCACTGCTGAGGCTTCACAGTGAATAATTACATAACCCAGACACAGCAGGAGAAGCTCTCCAGCTCCCTCTTCCCCATGCTTAGAGAGCTGTAGAGGATACAGGGTTGTACCTGCCAATCCAGAAGATGCCTCTTCTCTCTCCTGCCAAAAGACAGTACCTCTGCTTTCTCCCCATTGATGCCACCAGAGGAAATGCCTAATGAGGAGACCCCAACCCTCACCCCCACAAGGACTCTCAGAGGATGTAAACACTAACTGGCACCTGGTATGTGCCAGAGAAAGGAAGACCAGGCACCTCAAGATGCCTGGTGCAGCACAAGTTGTGGCCTTCAGGTGGGGATTAACCAGGAGAGCATCTTGAGCCATGACTCGTGAAGCCCCTACACCAAGGCTGCTCTCAGAGCAGCAACCACCTAGCCCTGCCCCTAACATGCCAAACTCCAGAGTATGCTTCTAGAACAGTGTAAGCTCAAATGGTGTCCAGAGGATATGCTGCCACAACTGCTTTTGCTGAGGTAGTAAACTTGGGGCAAGGCAATACAGAAATTTAGCAGCGTCAGAGGCACTTATAATCATTATCCCATTTCACAAGTTCCTACTATTTATTCAACCTAAGGCCTTAAGGGATAAACAGCAACTCAGAGTTACCACTTCTACTTTCCAGGCATTTTGTCTTTTGAACCTACTTTACAGAACCAAATCAGAGAATCATTCAAGGTCCCCGCAAGCATACTAATTAATCTTAAGAAAGTGAGACCAGAGCTCAAGAGATTTTTAAGTTCAAATGTACTTCCCCAAATCATCTAATGCTAATTATCCCAAGTGTCTAGATGTCTGAGTCGATAAATAATATGCACTATTTATAAATGCAATAAACACCAACCCCCGGCTGCCACCTGGGTCCACAGTGAGGGGTCTGAGTTCCCAAGTATAGGTGGGCTCCCCAGAGAGCCTGTGGGCTTCACCACCATACTAGAGCAAGCCAGAGCCCCACGTATGCATGAGAACTGCCCAGCACTGAAGGGTCCCCATCTCCCTGGTAGAGGGACAGCCTTTTATGTGTGTGCACAATGCTGTTTGGTATTGCCCCTGCTGCCCCTCACCTCTTAACCGGCACCCCCACCTGGACCTCAGCTACGCAGAGCTGCTGCCGTCACAATGTCACCACAGAAGGAGGGAAAGGACTTTAGTCAGTATGCCCTGACTTTTAAGAAGCACACACATCAAGGTTGTTCAAGTTACAAAAAGTAAAAACTGCCACGTCACTGGAGCGCTTGGTCTGCATCACAGCAATGGTTAAGAGTCGGGTAGGCAACAGGTATGCTGGTGGAGTTATTGCGGTGTCATCTTTTCTTCATACTTCTCTGTATTTTTCTAACATTTCCTTATAGGGGACATACATATTCATAAGGAGAAAAAACTTGTCTTCCAAACCACTGGCAATAAATCATACGTTCCCCTAACACCACATGGAGCCTCTAGGGATTCCAAATCCACTGTCGCCTTTGTGTCTTCCCTGCGGCACATGCCCTCTCCTATCCCAAACACAGTCCCACCTCAGGCCCTCATCCTCCCCTGTCCCCATCCACACATTCTCCAGCTGCAGACAAAGCCCCCCACCCTCCTTTACAAACTTAGCTCAAATCTTTCCCAGACTCCAGTATGACTCAGTGGGCAGATCTGGACTGGAAGTCAAGGCCAGTGAGATCCAGACTCATGCTGCTCTCATGAGTCATGTGGCTATACCTGGACTCCCATCTGGGCAGTTAGAGCGTTCACGCGCACCCCTGTTCTACCCATAAGCCCCTGAGAATTCAGGGAGCCCATGGGACAAGCTCCTTCTTCAAGCAGTCTAGGGTAGTGGCTCTTCCAGCAGTGCTCATTTCTACCCTACCCCTCAACACAACACACAGAGTGCTCCTCAAGAACACAGTCCTGGCTTTCTATTTCTTTTGCTAGATCTGCAATAGCTACAAAAGGAGGCTGCTCACTGGCATAGAATAACAAAATTGGTTAAATGAGAGCCTTCTATAGCTTGATCCTATCCAAATCCCTGATCCTACCAGGGCAAGGGAGACTCCTGTCTAAAGGGAGGTCCAAGGAGCTGTGTGCTGGTTTGAAAGGAAGTATGCCCCCTGAGAAAAGCCATGTTTTAATATAAATCCCATTTCATAAAGGTAGAATAATCCCTATTCAATACTGTATGTTTGAAAGTGTAATCAGATCATCTCCCTGGATGGTGGGATTTAGTTAAGAGTGGTTGTTAAATTGGATTAAGAGACGACATGTCTCCACCCATTTGGGTGGGTCTTGATTGGTTTATTGGAATCCTATAAAAGAGGAAACGTTTTGGAGAAAAAGAGATTCAGAGAGAGCAGAACAACACAGCCACGAGAAGAAGCAGAGTCCACCAGCCAGTGACCTTTGGAGATGAAGAAGGAAAATGTCTCCCAGGGAGCTTCATGAAACAGGAAGCCAGGAGAGAAAGCTAGCAGATGACGCCATGTTTGCCATGTGCCCTTCCAGCCGAGAGAGAAGCCCTGACTGTGTTCACCATGTGCCTTCTCACTTGAGAGAGAGACCCTGAACTTCATTGGCCTTCTTGAACCAAGGTATCTTTCCCTGGATGCCTTTGATAGGACATTTCTATAGACTTGTTTTAATTGGGGCATTTTCATGGCCTTAGAACTATAAACTAGCAACTCATTAAATTACCCCTTTTTAAAAACCATTCTGTTTCTGGTATATTGCATTCCGGCAGCCAGCAAACTAGAACAAGCTGTAAGTGGGAAAGCCCTTCTATAACTGGGAGCGGGGTGGGCTGGGTCAGCCTGGGGTGTTAGACCAGCCTCAGGGAGTGCTCTTGGAAACCAGTGACCTGTTGACCTACAGAGCAGACAGAAAATCCCCAAGTAAATATTCAAAGCAAGGTGTGATGTTCTTCTGTAATTCAACTTCTATTTCACTGTGATAGTTTTCGCATTAGACAGTTGGTATTGAAATGTCCTAGATATCAATGCCCTTGCTTTTCAGAGGTGGACAATGAAGCCAGAGAAAAGCAGCCCTGCAGAAGCAGGCCTAGAATAAGCACCGAGATCTCCAGTTCCTGGTCCAGGGCACATTATAGGACGTATACCCTCTATTTAAATGCCAATTTTGGGTGGATATTAGAAGTTACTAGGGCAACTTCTGGTTACTAAGATACTTTTAATGGTTTAACATTTAGGAAACTTACAGGGTATGATGGCAGGAACACTAACAATCCACACAGTTATAACTAGTCTAAACAGATATCAAAATAAGTAGACTAGCTCAGTTCTAGTAAATGGGTCAGTATATCAAAGCCGTAAATAAAAACAGCCTCTTACCACCACCACCTGCCCCCCCAACAAAACAACCTTTGATTATGCTCCTTAGTTCACAAATAAAATGAAAACCTGACAAAGGTTCAGAGAAAAGCACAGGGTGATAAGAGAATATGAGGAGAAAGGGTACAATTCTTAAGTTATCCCATCACTTCTCCCTGGGCCAGCTGCTTGCATAATTTTATACTGAGAGTTGTCTAAGAAATACAGATCTGCTTTCTCTCCAAAAGGACAATAACTCATTGAAACCAGGGATAAACAGTTTGCTGAGTGAGACATTTACTGAACCCCTATAACACTTCAAACTGAAGGACATTTATTAAACATAATTCTCTTATATAAATTAGGCATATAACTGATATTCTCGCAAGTAAGTAAGGAAAACAAAAATCAACAGGCCAAACCCTCAATCTTGGGGTTTGGTCACATGAAATCTATCTCCGCAGAGGATAGGATAAAAATTAGGCCTAAGAGTCTACTAAAAATTAGTCCTAAGAGTCACCCCCAAGAGAACCTCTTTTGTTGCTCAGATGTGGCTTATCTCTCAGCCAACATTGGCAAGCAAACTCACTGCCCTCCCCTTCTTGATGTGGGATATGACTCCCAGGGGTGCAAACCTCCTTGGCAATGTGGGACAGAAATCCTAGAATGAGTTGGAATTTGGCATCAAGGGACTGAGAAAACCTTCTTGACTGAAAGGGGGAAGAGAGAAATGAGACAAAATAAAGTGTCAATGGCTGAGAGATTTCAAACACAGTTGAGTGGTTATCCTCTTATTCATTATACAGATACCCCCCCTTTATAGTTTAAGGTGTATTAGAGAGGATAGAGGGAAGTACCTGAAACTGTGGAGCTGTGTTCCAGTACCCATGTTTCTTGAAAATGATTGTATAATGATACAGCTTTCAGAAAGTGATTGTGAAAACCCCTGTTCTGATGCTCCTATTATCTACGGTATGGACAGATGAGTTAAAAATACAGATTAAAAATAAATAAATAATAGGGGGAACAAATGTTAAAATAAATTGGGGAGAGGGAAATACTAGTGGTCAATGGGAGGGAGGAGTAAGGGGTATGGTATGTATGAGTTTTTTCTTTTTCTTTTTCTTTTTATTTCTTTTTCTGGAGTGATGTAAATGTTCTGAGAAATGATCATGGTGATGAATATACAACTATGTGATGATATTGTGAGCCAGTGACTGCACACCAAGTATGGAATGTTCATACATTAAGAATGTATGTGTTTGATTGTTGAATGGTTTTATTAATTTAAAATATATATATATGTAAAAGAATTAAGCATATAAGAAATGATTGATTTTTTTTTTTCTTACTGGGAGACAGATGAATTAAGGCAAGCTTAAATTAGGGATACCAGGGAATAGGGAAAGGGAAAAGCAAACCAGAGAGGTAGGGTTACTGACAAAGATGAAATAAATGCATTTGATAGTTTCTAAAAAAAAAAAAGGAAAGAAAAAATAGGACATTAATTTCTTAAGATATTTCATAGCAAGTATTTCTTCATCAAAGAAGAAGATTCCAGTTAACTCCCACAGCAGAGCAGGTACTTGTGGAACCCGACTCTGATCAGTAAGGAGAGAGGATTTAGATATACACAGAGAAAATCTGAGGACTTCAATTCTGAGTCTCGGAAACCTCCTGGTTGCTCATTTTGTACTGGATGAGATGATGCCTGAAGGTGAGCCCCAGGGAGTGATACATTTTCAATCAACTGTTTTTCTAATTTTTCCAGAGAATTCATTGACTTTCTGATTGAACTGAACAAATCAACTTGGTTTTCCTTTTAAATTTTTGTATTTTGTGTTTCTAAAGATATTGTATGTAGGAGGTAGAGTAAGTGCTCAATATAACCAAATAGAAGGGTTAAAAAGAACTATCCTCATGACATAAACATCTCCTATGAATCTATGTAACCTGCAATAAGCCATTTTATATCCCTTTCTATCACAAATTGTAGGAAAAATCTAGCAACTCTGCAGAGAGGCAGAAATTTATTTCCCTGCTCTTAGCATTGTTAGATTTCTTCAGGAGCTTATACAAGTCTCAGTCTGCACCCCTGAAGTCAAAGACTGTGCCCTGGGCTTCCTGTGGGTTCCCTGGACCACATACCCATGTCTGATAGACCACTAGATTGGACACATGCTGTTTTTTCATCTAGTTCCTTCTCAGTTAAAAGGGGAGGCAGGATGAAGAAACACCAAACATAGTATAAGGCAGAGAAATGGAGACTGAGAAGCTCTGCAGGAACTTTATATGAAATTGAAATGCCTTAAAAGCTAACTGCCCCCCTTTTTTCTTTTCATTTCTAAATCCTGTATCAAATATGTGGTATCCAGATTTAGTAAACAAAAGAGCAGCAGTTCTCAGGCAGGAAAAGTTTAACACATCAGACATCAGAAACGATTCAAGGGACTCTGCCAAAACCACGGCAGCGAATCGGATTCCCCAGCCCCACCTCACTGCCTGCTCCCACATCCAGGGACAGTCGAAGGCCACAGCTACGCAGCAGACAGGCATCACCGCAGACCACAGCTCTGTGTCTGCACCCACAGGCTCAAACTGGGCATACTGCATGGACATGGAAAGCCCCAAGAAATCAGGGCAGGTCTTCTCACTGACACTCTCAATTGCAATTTAAAATCATGAAGACACCTCGTTTCAGTGTAATGACTTTAATAGTATTTGCAAGAAAAACCACAGCCAAATGGAGGAGCTTTTCTTGCATTTTTGTTTCCCTAGACATTTAACTCATTCCTACTTAGGCTTGGGCTTCAACTAAACAGCTAGGAATTCTTCTTTAAATATGAAACGTGTGTTTTACCTCAAAAAGACAATCTCTTGTGAAACTAGGTTCTTCCTGCCAGGAAGGAAGACTGAATAGCTAGTATATTGCCCTTACCAGCTCCACCCTAGTCAGCTCTGCTCTTGGGAGCTCTTCCCCAGCCACTGCTCAGGGGTCATCACTTCCTCCCGGGCGTGCTGCCTGAGGCAGCTGTTTACTTCTAAGGGCAGGACCGGCCCACTCTGCTATACCACTCTGGGTCCTGATGCAAGGGGTTTGCTCTTCCCAGTATCAAACCCACAGAGCTCACTAAAAGTACTTGTAGGCAATAATTGTTATGACCAACTAAACACATACATGTGCACAGGAAAGATGGCAGCCTAAATGGCCACAGAGGAATCTAATTCTACTCAAAAGTATTTGTGTGCTCATCTGACCATTTCTCTACCTTGGCCAGTCCTGACTTTTAGGTGAAGGGAATATCATTCTTGGGAACAGAGAATGGATGTTGGAAATTAAAAGGATCTTATCACACCATACAGTCAAAATCAGAATTAACAAGTAAAATACTTATCTGTTCCATAAAAAAAAGCTTTGTTCCTATTTCAACCTAAGTGTAATGGTAGGACTCAGCATAGTATATTCAACTGCAAATATCTCTATACAAGGATGGGGGTGAAAAGTTCTTAGATCCCACCAGCCAAAACTATAGGTTTTACAAGCTCTCAGGAGAACAGTCAATGGAAAGCTCAGCTAAGTTAACTGTATAGTACTAGGGTTCCTCAAAAACCCCACAGCATGAGGTATGCTATGATGTGAATGAACATGTGGGACATTTGGTGAGACAAAATAAGCCAGAAACAAAAAAAGCAACAACAGTATGGTTACCTTTAAAAAATGTTTATAAGAAAACGGGGGTCTGGATTGTAAGCTTTTAGAACAGACACATTAAGTCAGGAGTGGTGATTATTATTTCTGGATATTGAGAGGCTGTTTTATATATGTAACCTGATATTTAGAGATAAGAACTAAGCTGAACAGGTTGAGGTTAAAGTAATTCAGAACATGGGGGTAAGGAAGACAGTGTCTATATTGTAGAACCACACATACTCTTTGAGCCCAATGGAGGAAAGGTTTATATCATCTGGAACTGAAATTTTCTGTAGTGCATAATCTAACTCAACCTATCTGTATAGCTCATTTGAACAACTGAAACACAGGGAACACAGAATAAGAAAGAGGTCCTTTAATCCTGTATAGATTATTGTAATGCCTGGATACATCTTAGAGTATTTTAAGCAGATAATCAAAAAGTATTGGCAAAGACCCCTGAGGGAGGGGAGAAAGAATATGGAACTATTAAACCTTACCATCAGGGAATCCCCTGCTATTGTGCCAAATGTTAAGGATATCCAAATCAATAGGCCATGTCCTCGATCACGAGGCTTACTCTTGTGAAGCTTATATAGATAACGGAGAAGCTTAGACTACCTACAGGCATGTGTCATGGTCAGGTTCATGTGTCAACTTGGCCAGGTGGTGGTACTGGTTTGTCTGGTTGGCAAGTGCTGGCCTGTTTGTTGCTATGAGGACATTTCATAGAATTAAATCATGATCACGCTGGCTGCATCCACAGCTGATTCCACTTGCAATTAGCCAAGGGGAGTGTCTTCTGCAATGAGTGATGCTTAATCTAATCACTGGAAGCCTTTTAAGGAGGATTCAGAAGAGATAGGCTCTCTTTCTGCTTCGGCCAGCGAGCCTCTCCTGTGGAGTTTGTCCAGACCCTCCATCGGACTCATCAACTTCACAGCCTGTCCTACAGATTTTGGACTCTATGTTCCCACGGTTACATGAGACATTTTTACAAATTTTATATTTATGGATATTTCCTGTTGATTCTGTTTCTCTAGAGAACCCTAACTAATGCAGCATGCCTACGAGTTACTTTTGGAGGACCTCTTTTGTTGCTCAGATGTGGCCTCAGTCTCTCTAAGCTCAACTCTGCAAGTGTAATCATTGCCCTCCCCACTAAAGTGGGAAATGACATCCAGCGGTGAAAATCTCCCTGGCGACATGGGAGATGACTCCCAGGGATGAATCCAGACCTGGCACTGTGGGATCAACAACTCCATCTTGACCAAAAGGGGTAAAAGAAGTGTAATTAATAAAGTATCTGTGGGACAGTGAGTTTAAATAGAGTCGAGAAGCTACTCTGAAGGTTGCTCTTATGCAAGCTGCAGGTAGACCTTGCTACCTATCATACCTGCCAACCCCCAACCAGGACCATTCCAGCCAATCCTAAAGAATACCTAGAGCAATATATAAGAGTCCACAAAGGTTCCAGGCACTAGAGTAACTTTCAAGAAACCTACAACTTCCAGAAGGGTCCCTGGTCCAGATAAGTCCTGAAACCTAGCCCAGCCTTTCCAAAACATCAGATGGTTCCATCTCCCTACCCCATGTTGGTGACAGACCCTTCCAATGTCAAAAATTTAGAGTTGCCATAGCCCAAACAACCCTAAGGAGAGGTACTGAAAGATCAAGGGTAATGGTGGAATTATACATAGAGGATAGGACTTAACAAATGAGTATGAATGCTGAATCATTGGGTTGATGTCTCCTTTAGTCTCCCCTATTTTAGAGCAGCTAGAAGTGGAAACCTAGAGTTGTGAAATTGTAACCCATGTCACAGTCTGAAATATGTTCTATATCTGATTGGGGGTGCTGTGCTTTGAAATTTATAGCTTTTTTGTATATATGTTATTTTTCACAAATAAAGAAGGAAAGAAAGTCAATAGTGGTGATGAAAAAGTATTTAAGCCCTCTAGCCTCCTATATTCTGGAGCAGCTAAAAGGAAAACTTTGAGAGGATCATGTGGTGGCCCATGACAAACTCTGGGGTCTGCACTGTGACCGTTTATTGAGGAGTGCTTTGAAAACGATTGCTTTTTTTATTTCTTCATTTTGTATACATGTTATACTATACAATAAAAAAGAAGTTAAAAAAAAAAAACCAAAGCAAACAAGATCTGTTCCAAGTGTGTTCTGGAGTCAATGAGATTATCAAAAAATGCAAGCAGTAACCTGTAGTACTTTCTAGTTGCATGTAGAAGAAACATTTTTGTATGTTGTTGTGAGAGTTAGATTCAGTTGTCAACTTGGCCAGGTGAGCATACCTAGTCTTGTTGCTGCGGACATAAGCCAACGGTACGTGAACCTCATCTGTTGCCAATTACATCTGCAGTTAGCTAGGAGGCGTGTCTGCTGCAATGAGTGACGTTTGACTTAATTGGCTGGTGCTTAAATGAGAGACGCAACGTAGCACAGCCTAAGCAGCTCGGCATTCCTCATCTCAGCACTTGCAGCTCAGCCCAGGCCTTTGGAGATGGAGAAAGAAGTCACCCCGGGGAAAGTTGTTGGAACCCAGGGGCCTGGAGAGAAGACCAGCAGAGACCATCCTGTGCCTTCCATGTAAGAAAGAACCTCAGTGGAAAGTTAGCTGCTTTTCCTCTGAAGAACCAACAAAAATAAATCCCCTTTTATTAAAAGCCAATCCATCTCTGGTGTGTTGCATTCTGGCAGCTAGCAAACTAGAACAGTTGTCATTACTAAAAGTGACTAAGTAAGATCAGGAGGAAAAAATGATAAATGATGCAAATTGAAAATATCTCAATACAAAGAAGAAACTTTTTCTCCCAAAAATGAAAGGCCTGACTCAACACCATTGGTCATTAGGGAAATGCAAATCAAAACCACAATGAGCTAGCACGTCACATCCACAAGGATGGATATTATTTTTAAAATGGAAAATAACAAGTGCTGAAGAGAATGTGGAGAAATTAGAGCTCTAATGCAATGATGGTGGGAATGTAAAATAGTGCAGTCACTGTGGAAAGCAAAATGGCAGTTCCTCAAAAAGTAAATATAGAATTATCATATGTCCTAGCAATCCTACTTCTAGGTATATACCCAAAAAAATGAAAATATGGTGTGAAACAAATACTTGTATGCCATTATTTATAGCAGTGTTATTCACAATAGCCAAAAGATAGATAAAACCTATATGCCCATCAACAAATGTAGGAAAAACAAAATGTGGTATGTGGTAGTTAGGTTCAGGTGTCAACTTGGCCAGGTGATGATGCCACATTATCCTGTTTCTGTTGCCTTAAATCATCAGTATGTGAAATTCATTTATGGCTGATTACATTTGTAGTCAGATAAGGGAAGCCCTTCCACAATGAGTGAGGTTTAATTTAATTAGCTAGAGGCTCAAAAGAGAGAGGTCAGAAGAGAGTTCAGCAGGTCAGTATACCTCACAGAGGTCAGAAGAGAGCACCCACAGCTCATTTGGAGATGCAGAAAGGAATCGCCCTGAGGAAAGCTGCTGGAACCCAGAAGTCAGAAGAAAAGGTCAACAAAAATCACAGTGTGCCTTCCTATGTAACAGAGAACCTCAGATGAAGGTTAGCTACCTTTCCTCTGAAGAATTATAAATTTTTTAACTAAATAAATCCCCTTATCAAAAGCCAATTCATATCTGGTGTGCTGCATTCTGGCAGCTTTGACAGACTAAAACACGGTATATACACACAGTGGGATATTATTTGGCCATAAGAAAGAATGAAGTTATGAAACAAGCTCAACATTGAAGAACCTAGAAAACAATGAATGTAATAAGTAAGGCACATAAGGCTTAATGCCATATGACGTCACTTTTAAGAGAAGACTAGAACTAGCAAATCTGCAGAGACAGAAAGTAGATTAGAAGCTAACTGGATGACAAATGGGGGGAGGGGGCTGTTTGTAAAAACAAAAACAAATAAAATAAAAATAGATATAATTAAGTTCAGAGGAGTTTATGCCTATGTTGACATAAGTGATAAGACTTAGTTTCTAAACACAGTTTCCTAAGACACCTCTTGGTGGAAATGTGGAATACCACCAAGAAATTGAGCTGGAATCTGACTGAGTCTCTAACTCTACCTACCAACCGACAGGGTGCAGGACACAGAGGAGCAGCCTGAGCGCTGCTCTGGGGTGCAATTAGTAGGGTCCAAACGGTAAGAACGTGACACAGCCAACAACTGCACTGTTAACAATTAAACTGCAAGGGAAAAGGAAAAGGAGATGGTGAAAAACAGCTATAGATTAAAAACTTCAACCAACCGCAATTTAAGGGCTTTATTAGGATCCTGATTTGAATAAACAAGATAACTTTTTAAAAGGAGATGAATGGGAAAACACTGATTTGATATCTGATGAGGTGAAGGAATTCTTTTTTATTTTTTATTTATTTATTTTAAATTTGCATATGGGCAGGAGGCACCAGGGATCGAACTCCAGACCTCCAGCATGGCAGGTCGGAGCTCTGCCTGCTGAGCCACGGCAGCCGCCCGGGGAATTCTTAATAAAACTTTTTAAGGTGAGAATGTATTGGGGTATTCGTTTTTAACCATTCTTATCTTTTACAGATACATACTAGAATATTTACAAGTGAAACCTGATATATAGAAATTTGCTTCAAAAAATGTAAAAGAACAAAAAACTTGGACTTTCCATCAGTAATAGAAGAAGACAAGTTAAAGTATTTGTATCAAATAGTTTAAATTTCAAATTCCTGAGCAAAAAGTGGTGAGCCTCCTTAAGAGCCAAGTAGTACTGAGCACGGGAGAGGCAAGTGGACATGGGGGCATGCCAATCACTGCATATATAGAGAAGGCAGGGGAAGCCCTGCCTGGTGGGTCTCCATGTAGGTGTGTGCATGTGTATGTACATAGGCATGCACACTGTGGAACAAGAGACTCAGGCTGTGTCACTGCCCTTCCCTTCTTCTTACAGCTCAGGGGCTCAGGGAACAAGTTCCTTCTAGACAAGAGGCAAGCCTACAATAAAGGGAGAGCTTGTTCTCAGGCTGGAGAGAAGGGAATTGCCTGCACAAGGGGCAAGAAAGCCCTACTAGCAGCACGGTGTGTGGCCGGGCACTGTGTGTGGCATTACCTGTCTCAGCTCCTGTGTGTCTTCCTCGGAGATGAGCTGCGCATTCATCTGCACCTGAGCCTGCCTGCCTTCTTCACTTCCTGAAGAGGACTCTTGGTGCAAAACACGGTCCATCAGCCCAGATGCTGGAATGGAAAGTCAAACAGTCACACACTGACACCTTCTGGAAGGTGCAAGTAATGCCCTAATGTGGGCAAACTGTCCACTACAAATAGTGACAGGTTAAAACTATTATAGTTCTTATTAGGTGGATGAAGTCTTCTCACATTCTATGGTCTGCAGTCTTCTTAGACTGCCTGGGAGGTGGGTGGGACCAGCCCCTATCTCCTGTTCCATTCAAGGCACCAAGCCACTGCAAAGTCCCTGGTGAGTGAGAAGTGGAGTCTGCATCTGGCCAGGCCTTGCCACTGCAGTGCTAGGGCTCCTTTCTGACCCTATACTGATCAGCCCCAAAACTCTCAGATTGCACAGCATGACAAACACTCAGGGTCAAAGGCTACCATCATCTGTCAGAAGGTCCTTTTTCAAAGAGAGCTGATTTTGGCTTTTGAGAAAAGATTAAAGATCAGGAGTCACTGAAGTCTAATGAAACAGACATACAGCATATACCCAGGGAAGTGCAGGAACATCTGAATTCTACCACAGAATGCTGTGGTTCCAAAGCACAGGAAATGGCCACACTAGTCACAGCCAAGCAAAGCCAATTCATGAGTTGTGCTGGGGTGGGGTGAGTCAGAGTGCTCCACTGTAGCCAGGCATTTGCCCAGCAGGGGGACGGGTGTTTTCATGGCTTCCCGGCTGCCCATTAACCACGGGGCTCAAAGAACACCTGTGAACGCGGCAATCTCACCAAGGAACAAAAGGGCAGCCTGACGGTAAAGAGAGCACACAGTGTTAATCAGTGTGGCCACAGGCGCCTCACCACGTTGGGCCACCTGTCCTTTATTTAAAGAGCAGCTCCCGGGCACATCTTGGCCCAGATAAGGGCATCAATTACAGTCGATCATTTGCTTTTCGTCATAAAACATCCACCTCAGATACTTGGAAGTAGCCAGATTTATTTACTAGGACATTAGAAAACAGAAAGGGCAGGAGAGCAGAAAGAGCCCCAGGCAGAGAATCAGCAGGCTGGATTCTGCTAATCAGCATTCTCTGGCTTCAGAAGAATAGGGTTCTGGGGCAGGCAGCCTGAGATGTTCTTCCTGGGGTTGTGAAAGTCGTGAGACAACCAATATAAAAGGTTCAATTGCCAATGCTTTTCACCAGAGCTGGACAGAATACAGCAGCCTAGGAGCAGCTGCTGAATACAGGGTCAGAGAAGAGAGGGAAAGGAAATTCATACGTAGGTTGAAGCTCTCACTTGGCCTGAAGGGAAGGATCTGACCTAGTCAGCCCCCAACCAAGACAGCCCAATTGTGCAATCCTGAACTGTGCAACTCTGATTTTCTCAAGGGAAAAGAATGCAGCCATCCACACACATGCAGGCAAACACCTCATCGTTTCTTCAAATTGTCTGTAAAAGTGAGCATTCCCTGGGAAGGGTTGGTATACTCAGGATAAAGCAGGTGCAGAGAACCATAGGAGGTTTCTTGGGAATTCCGAGAAGACAGAGATCTAGGCTAAATGGAGTGAGTATAGGAGCCAGAGTCAGCTGAGCAAGACATGGGTGGGAAGGAAGACTCCTGGCAGGGGATCTTGGCCTGAGTTTGCCCTCCCCACAGGCTGCGGCTCCTCCAAAAGGGGAGGCCCTGCAAGAGCGCAGCCTTCCCGCTTCTAATGTGGTGATCCTTTGTGATAAAGTATGTCCTAAGTACATTGAGGAGGTTTGAAATAAGTTTCACAAAACAATACCCTTAGTACATATCATGCTCAGTTGTCTAGGATGTCTTTTTTATTCTGTTCTTTTAAAAAATATCTGGTTGCAAACCACCAAATTGATTTCCTAACTGCTATTTGCAAAATACTAATTTCAATATAATCTCCAATATCCCATCCTGCTTCAACATCCTAAGAGCTTATTAATTAAAACAAAAACTTTCTATAAGCCCATAACTCAGTGTTGCTTGATCTTAAATTATCTAAAATGCCATAAATTAAAATACTATGTGACAAAAAGCACTCTTCTAAAACTATCAGAAATAGGACACTCTCAGAGGGCAGGCTTTAACAGCAGAAACAGAGGAAATGTTCTACTGGTTATTACCAGCTGAAAGAAGAAGCTGATATGTGAAAGCAACAGGAAATCCGCACGTTCTCCCGTACAGTAACAGTGGGTCCCCAGGTCTGCACAAAGCCAGCCTGCTGGGCCTCAGCTGGCCAGCCTGAAACTTCCTTTCTCGTTTTGATCCCAATAGGACTGGACTTTCAGCCACCCTGGCATCCCATCCCCACACGCTGACCCTAGCAGTCCACACCCTCATTCACACGAGCGTCCAGACAACCAGCTCTTCGCTGACGCTTTCCCAGGGCTCGAATCTGACAGACCTCCTCTACCTATGCCTTTTTGTGAGCAATAATCTTTTTTGAGTCTGGTTTGGCAATTAATCATAAGCTATCTTATAATACCTCCCCTTACAACTGCCTGCTATCTTTTCAATTTCCACACTTTTTAATATTAACTTGCCTGTTAACTGACAGTTATTTATCTTTCAGCCTCCTCTTGAGCTGGGGGCTCTCCCACTGCACCCAAACTTCCTGAGAGCAAGATGCACATCTGGTTCATATGGCACCCAGCACAGCATTTTGCTATCATTTTGACATTTATTTCAACATCTAAAGCTATATTATATATAGAAAGGTATACTATTTTAAATTTTTAATGCAATTTTGATGTAATTACATATTACATACTATATCATCATCCAAATTGTACAATCAGTGATTCATAGTATCATCATATAGCTGTGCATTTGTCATCACAATCAAGTTTTGAACATCTTCATTACCCCCAAAAGTAAAAACAAGAATAAAAATAAAAAAGAATATCCCAAACATCCCATATCCCCCTCCCTGCCTTATTTACTTACATTTTGCTTTTTTTTTCTTACTCATCTGTCCAAACACTGGATAAAGGGAGTGTCGGTCACAAGGTTTTCACAAGCACATGATTATACCATAAAAGCTCTATAGTTATTCAATCATCTTCAAGAATCAAGGCTACTGGATTACAGTTCAACAGTTTCAGGTGTTTTCCTCTAACTACTCCAATTTACCCAAAACTGAAAAGAGATATCTATATACCACATAAGAAAAAACTCTAGAATGAGCCTGACACTATTTGAAATATCTCAGCCACTGAAACTTTGGTTCATTTCTCTTTTCCCTTCTGGTCAAGAAAGATTTCTCACTCCCAATCCCTGGAGTCATGTCCCATGTTGCCAGAGAGATTTACACCTCTGGGAGTCATGCCCCACATAGGGGGAAGGGCAGTGAGCTCACGTGTGAAGCTGGCTAGAGAGAGAGAGGCCACATCGGAGCAACAAAAGAGGATCTCTGGGGGCGATTATTACACATAATAATCATAAGTAGGCTTAGCTTCTCCTTTGCAGGAATAAGTTTCATAAAGGCAAGGTTCAAGACTGAGCACTGGGTCCATCAAATTAGCAGTCCCCAATGATTGTGAGACTCCCCCAGTGATTCCCAGGTGGGGAAGCTTAACCTTTCCAGCTTTTTCCCCAGTCCCCCAAGGAGAGCTGGCAAAATATCTTTTAATATCCTGCCAATATTACTCTGGTATGCATCAGGGCATCATATCAACCTGTACAAACCAACAAGATCTTACTCTCTATTCAAGGTTCCATGTAATTATGGAGTTTAAATTTGACGATATAAGTTAGATTAGATAGTGTGCTACCAAAAATATAAATTTTGCACCAAATAAATGTCTCTTCCTTTGGTCTCACACAAGTTTAAGAATAAATGGAATTTTACTTAAAACAACCAGAAAGCTCAAATAGAGCATTTTTTCTTCCTTGAATTTATCTTTAGAAAAATAAGCAAATACACTGTCAGGGATGTTTTCCACAATGAGCTATAGGGCCAACTGGGAGTCCAGCTACTCCACAATGCTTCCTCCATCTTTAGTGCTTTGCTGATAGCTGGGCTGGCTGACTCAGTCTCTTCAACATTTTGTATCTTCTGATAAAAATGCCATCTGCTTCAGGATAGGACAGTTCTTTTCTCTCTTCTTAACGCATTAATCTCACTTAAGCAACATAAGTATAAACTGTTCAAGCTGAAAGGGAACTTAAAAACGATTTCATTTTCTAGGAATAAAGAGGTAGTCGAGAGGAGGACCCTGGGCTAGTCAGTGGTCAGAGGCAGCTTGGAGACCCTGACTCTGGGGTGAACCCTTTTTTGCACTGCACCATGCTGCAGAAAAACCCCAAACTTAACCCTCAGGGAAAAGATCAGCATCACTGCATACTAGTCTATACAATATAGAATACGAAACTTCCAACATTCCTGCAGGCACAGAGAAAAGACCACCGCCACCCAACCTGGGAAACAAAGGACTTATATCCAAGCTTGGCTCACTTATCTCTGTCATGTGACCAAGGCAAACCTCTTTCCTCTCCCTAAGCCTCAAACTTCTCAACTGCCAAACAGGGAATAACCACTCTACCCATGGGTAGACCCCGGCTTTATGGGTTCTGAAGTGGATGCAACTTAAAGAAAAAATAAAAAATTGAAAGCACAAATACAAAATGTCCATGCCACTTAACACATGATGGAGGGGAACTTGAAATGGTAAGAGGAAGAGGTCTTAAATGACTGAGATAACAATATCTTACTTTCACACATTTATAAAGTACATGGTACACAGCTAGGCTTACTGGAACTCAGTTGGCCTGCCTCAAGGCAGGACTACAACCAGAGACCTGTTGGGTTCTTTGCTTCCCACCACCCAGGTCCCAAATCTCTGTTCTGCATTTACCATGTGACAAGAAGGATGTCCACACCTTCCATAGCAGCTTCTGTAATGAGGGATTGAAGGGTGTGAAAGGATGGCTACATGTTCCAAAGCAGCCTCTTCTGGAATGGGGGTCTGGGGTATACAATGTTCTAAGCTCTACTTCTCCCATGCTAGGAGAGCAAACCCTGTCAACCAGCTGGGCTGGACTATCGACAGGTACTGTGTCTTCTGAGGCATCCAGAATTCTACCCATCTATATTATACCTATTATAGTAGGTCTCTGGGAAATTAAAGTGTTACTAACATAAACTTCAAGAGACCAATAGGCTTTCTGCAAACACTGTTATTAGACTGCCATCTTGTGGCCATACAATAGATGAAAAGAGAGTAATAAATTTCTGAGATATCAAAAAAGGTTATATTTTCCACCTCCACTGTTTCTGCACAGTTTCCAAACAGGAACAAAAGAAACAGAGGTGCTGACAAAGAGGCACTGTCCTGTATTTCCTGTCTCAGATACAACAAGAGTGGTGTTGAGAAATATGTTCTTATAGCTGAGCTTGCACATGAACAATGACAGTGTTTAAGTTCCTAGCAAATTAGATATCATCTTGTACATAAAATTCAGCATGTGGGCTTATTACAAAGGTATTAACATTTTGCTGAAAATGTATAGTAACATGTGCCTCTCCCAAAATAAACAAGCTGCCATAAAAAGTCCACTTCAACCCTAGAATTTTCACTACAACTTTACAACTACTGTATAGATTTGAAAAAATACACACAGCAAAGAACCTGAGCAGTCATCTATTCCAGAAGTAGCATGCCTACCAGCTGCATCCTGCCACCTCCACCACCATCCCCAGGATCATGCTCATGTGAACTCACATGGACAAACATGAGGATGTCCTCTGACACACTGCCAGAGGAGCAATGGGTTGGCTTCATAGCACAATGCCTTAAGGACACTAAAACTTATGTGGAAACTATGATGCATAGTTTTCAAAGATACAGAAACCTAAATACACACCTGGAAGGTAGCTGGAAAGACCTACATTTTACCAATGGAAATGGGAGTAAGGAGTGAAGGGGACTAGAGATCCACTGGGCAGGCAAAGAAAGGAGACTAGCTGGCTTTTCAAGGGGCAAAACAAGGTCCTAGGATGCGAGTTCTCAAATCAAACTGATGAAAGAGAAAAGAAAACAACAACTGAAAAGACTTAACTTGGTGCTATCTTTCATTCTGAAAGATTTGTCAAAGCTATTTCTAACCTATTTCAAAACGTACTGTGCTGGTTTGAAGGGATTATGCCGCCCCAGAAAAGCCATGTTTTAATCCTGACCTAATCTTGTGGGAGCAACCATTTCTTTTAATCTCTATTCAATAATGTAGGTTGGAATCTTTTGATTAGATTCTCCCAGTGGAGATATAACATGCCCAGTTGTGGGTATTAACTTTTTTATTAGATGGACATGATGTGACTCCACCCATTCCTGGTGGGTCTTAATTAGTTTACTGGACTCCTTTAAAAGAGGAAGCATTTTGGAGAGAGTGACAGAGCTGCAAGAGAGCCATGTGAACCATGAGAGCACAGGCAGCCAGAGACCTCTGGAGTTGAAGAAGGAACACACCCCTGGGAGAGCTTCATGAAACAAGAAGCCTGGAGAGAAAGCCAGCAGATGTCACCATGTTTGTTATGTGCCTTTCCAGTTAAGAGAGAAACCATGAACTTTGTAAGCCTTTCTTGAGTGAAAATAATCTCTTTTTAACCTTAATTTGGACAGTTTTGTAGACTTGCTTTAATTTGGACATTTCCACAGCCAAATTTAGAACCGTACACTAACAACTTATTCAATTCCCCCCTTTAAACATCATTCAATTTCTGGTATACTGCATTCTGGTAGCTAGCAAACTAGAACACCTATGCATCTATCAAGTGTATGCTAAACCTCAGGGATCTGAGGGTCACAGATGTCAAGTACTAAAAAAAAAGGTATGTAATTTTTTCTAAAACAAATGGGTTGTCTCCAGTTAGATGGAACCCAGCAGCCACGCTGAGTGGTATATGTTAAATATTTTTCCCTCGTGTGCAGTCTACCTGCAGTTTTGGAAGTTGGGGCACAGGTTTTTTTTGTCAGCCACTCACCTGCATGCCAGGGTGAGCAACCTTTCTCTGCAGGAGAAGAGGTTCTAGTCCTTTTGAGCATCAAGGCTTCTTCTAACAACTCGATCTTCTTGCTGAACTGCACCTCTAAAATTGGGATAACCTCTGGCATTTTTGCAGATATTAAACGAAAAACTATGTCTGGCTTCCCAATAAATCGCTGGCGTATGCTAATTTCATAAGGTGTGTGAACCTTAATGTCATCAACATCTTCTCTTTCAAATCTATGCATGAGCAAAGAATTTGAGTCATGGATTTCTAATCCAGAAACAAAAATAGTGAGCTTTCCTGGTTTAGCATGAGACTCTGTTCTTTGGGAAATAACAGCAGGAATTTTAATTACCACCCCTTCCTTTCCAAAAGCCTCAGAGGAGGACATTGAGGTACCATCTCTAGGCTTTGTTTCTGATGGAGTTTTCCAAAGCTTGGAACTAAAAGGCCACCAAGAAGGAGATTCCAGTTCTGTCAGCAATCTAAAAGGACAAACAAAACAGAAACTGAGGTCAGTATATTTTTAAAGTATTTTTTAGAAACCTGCTTAACCTTTCTAAAGCACTTTACCATATTATCTTATTTATTTTCTACAAACACTCCATGAAGCAGAAAGAGCAATGATGATTATCCTCATTTAAGAAGGTAAATGAGGCTCAGAGAAGTTAGGAAATTTTCCTAGAGATACACGATTAAAAGACACAACAAAATACACATTTTCTGACTAGAACATTGCTCTTTCTACACTATACTTTCCACACTATGCCATGTGCTTTTAACTCAAAATAAATTGAGATCTTCATCTTTAGAGCAGCTGTCTGATAGAATTTTCTGCAGTATAGGAAATATTCTATATCTGCAACTTTCCAATACAGTATTAAGCATAAGTAAGTGGCTACTGAGCATCTGGATATGAAACTAATGCAACTAAGGAACTGAATTTTAATTCAATTTAATTTGAATGTGGCCAATAATTGCTATACTGGACAGCTCAATTCTAAACATTAATAACATAAAGAGATATAGCTAAAAAGACAAGAGAAGAGAACATGGAATAAAAACAATCACTTAATTCGTCCAAAAGGCTTCAGGAGAGGAAAAGAAGGGGACAAAGATCAGGTGGAGTCAAAACAAGACAGCCGAACTGACAAAACTAAAAGGAGAAATAGACAATCACAGTTGTATATTTTAACACATCTCTTTCAGTGTCTGATAGGGCAAGAAAGCAAAAATAATAACATAGAAATCTTAAGCAACACTATTTAACCAAGTCAATTTGATTGATACTTATAGAAAGATTGCCCAATATGATCAATACACACTCTTTACAAGTGTATTCAGAATATCACAGTAAATGTAAAAAGTCTCAATAAATCTCAAAGGCCTTTCAGAATTGAATATACCATCCCTATGTCCTCAAAGAAATGAAACTGGAAATCAGTATGAAAAAGATAACCAGAAAGTTCTCAAATATTTGGAAATTAAGCACACATTAATAATACATAGGTCAAAAGACATTAAATTCAATTAAACATTTAAAGAATGCCAATCCTTCACAAATTTTTCCAAAAAAAAAGATGAGGGATCAGTATTATCCTAATATCAAAGCCAAAGATACTCCAAGAAAGAAAAGTATACACCAATAAACCTTTAAACATAGACTCAAAAATCCTCAACATAATTATCACACCAAATTCAGAAATAAAAAAAAAAAGGAACTTTATTATACAATGAAACCAAGCAGGATTTATTCCAAGGATGAAAGGCTGGTTTAACCTGTGAAAATACATAAAAGTACAAAGCCTATATTAATAAAATAAAGGACAAAAACTACATGACCATTCCTATAGCAAGGAAAAAAGCATTTGACAAAATCCAATATTCATTCATGACGAAAACACTAAACACAGTAGAAAGGAACTTCCTCTACTGTACAGCTTAAATAAAACTTAGTGAAAGACTAAATGCTTCAACTCCCTAATGTTGGAAACAATGCAAGATGTCTGCTTTCGCTACTTCTATTCAACACTGTACAGAAAGTTCTAGCTAGTTCAACCAGGCAAGAACAATAAATAAAAGCCATCAATATAAGAAACAAAAAAGTAAAATAGTCTTATTCAAAGACGACATGATCTTGTAAGTAGAAAATCTTATAACCCCCCACAAAAAATTACTAGAAATAAGAAAAACACAAGTTCACCAACATAGCAAGATACAAGACCAATATATAAAATCAGTTGTAAAATCAGACTTCCAGTTCCAGAAGAAGATGGAATAAATGCCTTCTTCCTATTTATGTCATTAAGTACAGCTAAAAACCCTGGACATTATATATAAAATGAATATAAAAAGACCCTAAAAAGCAGAGAGAAAAAGGTAAACTGGATAGGTACCTTGGGACCTGAGAAATGAAACGATGGTAAGTTCTCTGGGTACTCTTTCTGTTTAATACCTTTACATGGAGGATCGGAGAATCTAGAAACCTGGAAATGCCAACAATTGCAGACAAAACAAAGACAAGAAAAGCCTGCTCTTCTTATCCAAAGGATCTAAAGACGAAACATTTAAATAATAACTGCTCTACTCCAGCTCAACACTGACGAAAGAATGGCAGCCCTACCCCAGCCCCATCAGTAAATGACAAGTGAGGAGCCTAGACTTCCATCCTCACCTGGCTATGAGGGATCCTTGGCCCCTTCACCAGGGCAGTGTCACCAAAGGCTAAGGGAGTGCATTCGAAATCAGCTGTTCTGTCTTCTAGTTCACTTATTCTTTCTTGTGCCTCTTTGAATCTGCTGTTGTGTGTCTCTAGTTTTTTTTTTTTTTTTTTTTGTCTGCAGTATCTTTAATCTCTGTGATAGCTATTTTTCCAATTTATTCTTTAAAATTCCTCTTTATGATTTTCTAGTGTCTTCTTCATCTCCATTATGTTATTAGCTATCCCACTGATTTTATTTAGTTGCGTTATATGAGCATCTTTGATTGGTTGTTCCAAAGTCTGTTTCTCCTCCAGTGTTTAATTTGGTTATTAGGCTGGGCTGTACCTATCTATATCTTCATATGATTAGTGATCTTCTGTTCCCTTCAGGTCATGTAAATACCTTGATAGGGTTACTTTGGAAGTTGATTTTCTTCAGTAGTCTAAAGCTTTGTATTTACAGGACAGGTGTGGAGCAGGATGTGGGGCTTGGGGTGGGGCACAACAGTGTGGTGATGGGTTGTGGTGCAGTTATAGGCATGGGTTGGGAATGCTATGCTGGTGTCGTGAGTGTGGGTAATGGTTTAAGGGGTTGTAATGGCGCAGAGCGGGGCTGTTGGGGAGAGGTGCAGCTCAGGCAGGCCCTGGAGCGCAGGAGCAGGGTGCAGCATGGGTGACACTAAAGTAGGGCACAGCAGGAGGCAGACGGGGGTCTGTACAGATACGTGGGGGCAGGATGCTGATGGTACATGGAGCATATGGATTGTGGATTATCAGGGTAGGGGTATACAGCCACAGAAATTGGGGACAGGGAGGGCATGGGGCAATGTGTCCTTGCACAGGTGGAAGGGCCCCAGGGAGCCAAGATGCAGATGCACTATTGTGCAGGGGAAGGGAACAGGTCAGGAGGTTGCAGGAACTGAGTCAGGAGTGGGTGATGTCAGGTGGGCATGTGTGCAGGTGCAAGGGGGTTGGCATGTGTGCATGAGTTTGCAAGGCAGGGGCTATGTGGCACTTATGCACATGTGAGCAACTGCCAGGTGTGGAAGAAGGGCACTTGTGCAGGGGTGTGGGGCAATGCTGTGCACGTGTGTGGGGTAGGGAAGGTGGGATGCAGGGTTCAAGAGGTCAGTACAGGGATATGTGGGAGCCCAGCAGGGAGGATGTAGCTGTGCAAATGAAAAACAGCCCAATGAACTCCAAATAGAATAAATTCAAATAGGCCCTCCACAAGATACATACTAATCAGTCTGTCAAATGCTAAAGAGAAGCAGAAAATCCTGAAAGCTGTAAGGGAAAAACAATCTACCATGTACAAAGGAAACCACATAAGACTGGGTTCAGAGTATTCAACTGGCACTACGGAGGCAAGAGGCAGTGATATGATATAGTTAAGATTCTGAAAAAGAAAGATTTCCAGCCACGAATACTGTGCCCAGCCAAATTGTTCTTAACAACTGAGGGAGAGTTTATAATTTTCACAGACAAAAAAATGCTGAAAGAATATTTTAACAAGACAGTGGTCCTACCAAAAATATGAAGGGACTTATGCTGCCTGAAAAAAAAAAAATACAAGAGAGGACGATCTGGAGGAGGGCAAAGAATTGAAGAGTGCCAGTAAAAGGTATCTTAAAGGGTAAAAAAAGAAAGAAGGAAAATAATATATAAATTGGACAAATAAAATCCAAAGGATAAGATGGTAGAAATGCCTTTACAGTAAAAACTTTGAAAGTTAAGAGACTAAATTTACCAATTAAAAGATACAGATTGGCAGAATGGATTAAGAAATATAATCTAGTTATACACTGGCTACAAAAGACTCATCTTGGACACAAGGATACAAACAGACTGAAAGTGAAAGGATGGAAAAAGATGTTCCATGCAAGCTGCAACCAAAGGAAAGAAGGATTGGTTATACTAATATTAGACAAAATAGACTTTAAATGTAAAGATATCATAAAACACAAAGGACACTATATAATAGTAAAAGGGACAATTCATCAAGAAGAAATAACAATCACACATATTTAAGCTCCAAGTGAAGGAGTTCCAAAGTACATGAGACAGACATTTGCAAAACTGAAGGGAGTGTAGATGTTTCAACAATAATACTAGGAGACTTCAAAACACCCCTCTTCTCTATAGATAGACCAACCAAACAGAGGATCAACAAAGAAACAGAGAACTTAAACAATTTGATAAACGAATTAGACCTAACAGACATATATAGGTTGTTACACCTCAAAACACCAGGATATACATTCTTCTCTGCTGCTCAAGGAACATTCCTCAGGGTAGATCATATGCTGGGGCACAAAACTTTGAAATAATTCAAAGTACTTTCTATGATCACAATGGAATAAAGCTGGAAATCAATAACTACCAAAGAACAACAACTTTCAAAAATATATGGAGATTAAATAATACACTCTTAAACAACCAGTGGGTCAATGAAGAAATTGTTAGAGAAACTGGTAACTATCTGGAGATGAATGAAAATGCGAATACAGTTTATCAGAACTTACAGGATGCAGCAAAGGCTGTGCTGAGAGGGAAATTTATTGCCCTAAATGCCTATATTAAAAAACAAGAATGGGAAAAAATCAAGGACTTAACTACTCACCTGGAGGAACTTGAGAAAGAACAGCAAACTACAAAGCAAATAGAAGAAGAGAAACAACAAAGATTAAGCAGAGTTAAATGAATGGGAGAACAAAAGAACCTAGAAAGAATCAATAAAACCAAAAGTTGGTTCTTTGAGAAAATCAATAAAATTGATGGGCCACTAGCAAGTGTGACAAAGAAAAAAAGAGACAGCATGCAAATTAACAAAATCAGAAATGAGAGAGGGGTTGTTACCATAGACCTTGAAGAAATAAAATAAATCATAAGAAGATACTATGAAGAAATATATGCCAACAAACTAGACAACTGAGATGAAATGGTCAAATTCCTGGAAATACACAAACAAGCTACACTGACTTAAGAAGAAATAGATGATCCCAATAAACCAATCACAAGTAAAGAGATTCAATCAGCCATCAAAAATCTTCCTACAAAGAAAAGCCCAGGGCCAGATGGCTTCACAGGCGAATTTTATCAAACATTCCATAAGGAACACAATCCTGCTCAAATTTTCCAAGAAACTGAGGAAAAAGAAACACTACCTAACTCATTTTATGAAGCTAACATCACTTAATATCAAAACTGGGTAAAGATGTTACAAGAAAGGAAAACTACAAACCAATCTCCCTAATGAACAGAGATGTCAAAATTCTCAACAAATACTAGCAAATTGAATCCAACAACACATTAAAAGAATTATACACCATGACCAAGTAGAATTTATACCAGGAATGCAAGGATGGTTCAACACAAGAAAATCAGATAATGTAATACAGCATGTTAACAAATCAAAAGGTAGAAAGCATATGATCATCTTGATTGATGCTGAAAAAGCAGTTAACGAAATTCAACACCCTTTTCTGATAAAAAAAAACCACTTCAAAACGTAGGAATCTAAGTAAATTTCCTCAATATGGTAAACAGCATATATGAAAAACCCATAGCCAGCACTGAACTCAATGGTTAGGGACTGAAAGATTTCCCCCTAAGAACTGTCACTACTATTATTCAACATTGTATTAGAAGTTCTAGCTACAGCAATCAGACAGGAAAAACAAATACAAGGCATACAAATTAGAAGGGAAGAAGTGAAACTTTCATTATTTACAGATGACATGATACTGTACTTGGAAAATCTTGAGAAATTTACAACGAAGTTACTTGAGCTAATAAAGTCAGCAAGGTGGCAGGATATAAAATTAATGTGCAAAAATCAGTTCTATCTCTATACACAAGCATTGACCTGAGGAGTTGGTTAAGAAAAACATTCCATTCAAAATAGCAAGTAAGGGCGGGCCACGGTGGCTCAGCAGGTAAGAATGCTTGCCTGCCATGCCTGAGGACCCAGGTTCAATTCCCGGTGCCTGCCCATGTTAAAAAAAAACAACAAAAAAACAAAATAGCAAGTAAAAGAATCAAGTACATAGGAATGAACTTAACTAGGGATGTAAAGGACTTGTACACAGAAAACCACATAACATTGCTAAAAGAAATTAAAGAAGATCTAAATTGGTGGGAAGACATTCCCTGCTCATGGACAGGAATGCTAAATATAATGAAGATGACAATTCTACTCAAATTGATGTACAGATTCAACAGAGTAGCAATTAAAATTCTAAAAACCTATTTTGAAGACTTGGAAAAGCTAGTTACCAAATTCATTTGGAAGGGAAAGAGATCCCGAATAGCTAAAGCAAGCTAAAAAAAGTAGAATGAAGTGGGAAGATTAACACTTTCTGATCTTAAAACCTATTATAAAGCCACAGTGGTCAAAACAGCATAGTACTGGTACAAAGACAGAAGCAATGACCAATGGAATCAAATCTAGAGTGCAGAAATACACCACTAAATCTACTGACAAGGCCCCCAATCCTGTGAACTGGGAAAAAATAGTCTTTTCAATATATGAGCATGGAAGAACTGGTTATCAATAGCCAAAAGAATGAAAGAAGATCCCTATTCTATACACTATACAAAAATTAACTCAAAGTGGATCAAACACCTAAACATAGGAAAGAACACCATAAAGCTTCTAGAAGAGAATGTAGGAAAACATCTTCAAGACCTAGTAAAAGAGGTAGCATCCTAAATTTTACATCAAAGCAAAAGCAACAAAAGAAAAAATAGATAAATGGGAACCCCTCAAAATCAATTGCTTCTGCACCTCAAAAAACCTTGTCAAAAAGATGAAGAAGCAGGGCAGCTGCCGTGGCTCAGCAGGCAGAGCTCCGACCTGCCGTGCTGGAGGTCTGGAGTTCGATCCCTGGTGCCTCCTGCCCATATGCAAATTAAAAAAAAAAAAAAGATGAAGAGGCAGCCAACTCAATGGCAGAATATATTTGGAAATCACATATTGGACAAAGGTTTGATATTCTGTATACACAAAGAAATCATACAAATCAACAACAAAAGAACAAACCATCCAATTATAAAATGGGCTAAAGATATGAATAGGCCTTTTTCTGAAGAGCAAATACAGATGGCTCAAAAGCACATGAAGAGATGTTCATTTTCACTGGCTATAAGGGAAATAAATGCAGAGCAAGACTACAATGAGATACCACCTTGCACCTATAAGAATGGCTGCTATTAAACAATCAGGAAACTATAAATGTTGGAGAGGATGTGGAGAAATTGGGACACTTATGAACTGCTGGTGGGAATGTATAATGGTGCAGCCACTCTGGAAGACTGTTTGGTGGTTCCTTAGGAAACTAAATATCAAGGTGCCCTATGACCCAGCAATAACACTATTTGGTATATAACCAGAAGAGCTAAAAGCAACGGTGTAAACATTTGCACACCAACATTCATAGCAGCATGATTCACAATCACCAAAAGATGGAAACAAACCTAATGCCCATCAACAGATGAATAGATTAACAAAATGTGGTATGCGCATATGATGGAATATTATGCAGCAGTAAGATGAAATGACGGCTGAAGCACATGACAAGATGGATGAGCCTAAAGACATAATGCTGAGTGAAATAAGCCAGACACAAAAGGATAGATACTGTATGATTCCACTTTTATGATGATGGTAAAGGTAAAATCAGAGGCTTATAATCCAGAATATAGGGGACTGAGAGATACACAGAAGCTAGAGATGGGTAAATGGTTAGCTAATGAGGTTGAACCCCAATGGAAGGGGGTACACAGAAGTGAAGGCAATTCTCTAGTGGGTCTATAAGTAATATCATCATACTGAAGATGAGCAAGATTGAAAGGGGTTGTATAGACCTATGTGTCCCACTGATTAACACTAGAAATATAAATGGGTTCTTGCAAGAACTACTTCAAAGGTATGATTTGTGTAAAAAGTGTTTAAGTCCAGGGTACAGGGGGAAAACTGCTATTGCATGCTATGATATGTTTAAAAGGAAAACATCAGCACTACCACAGCAACAGCAGAGGTGAATAATGGGGGCAGGGACAAAAGTTAAGAGGAGGTTTATTTGGCGAGGGTGTGTTTATTGGTTTTCTTTTTTTCGGGAACAATGAAATTATCTAAAATTGAGACTGCTGATGGACTGTGAACTTTGGGCACTATACATGATCCCTGATGAATGCAGGTGGCTGAAGGATGCACCGACTGAAGCAGATTGGTGAACGATGGTGTATACTTATGAATGAATGTTGTGCTGCTACAAAAAAGGAATGGAGCTGTGAGGCAAGCAATGATGTGAATAAATGTGTGGGACATGTGGTGAGGCAAAATAAGTAAGAAACAAAAGAACAACAACAGTGTGGTCTCCTTTAGAAAATGCTTACAATAAAACAGGGGTCTAGATTGTAAGATTTTATAGCAGGCACATTTAGTCCAGAGTGGTAATTATTATTTCTGGATTTCGAGAGGTAGTTATATATTAAACATGATATGTAGAGATAACAATGAAGCCAGTCAGGTTGGGGTTAAAGTAATTTAGAACACAGGGGTAAGGAAGACAACGTCTATATTTTAGAACCACACATACTTTTTGAGACCAAAGGAAGAAAGGTTTATTTGGACTGGAACCAAAATTTTCTGTAGCACATATTCTAAGTCAACCTGTCTGAACAATTCATTTGAACAACTGAAATACAGGGAGCCCAGAATAAGAAAGAAGTCCTTTAATCCTATATAGCCTAAGGTAATGCCTGGATACATCTTGGAGTATATTAAACAGATAATTAAAAAATACTGGCAAAGTCCCTTGAGGGATGGGAGAGAAAATATGGAACTATTAAACTTTACCATCAGGAAATCCCAATACTGTGTCAAACATTAGGGATACCCAAATCAATAGGTCATGCCCTTGAACTTGAGGCTTACTCTTGTGAAGCTTACCTACAAGGCAGCGGAGAAGCTTAGCCTACCTATAGGTATGCCTAAGAGTTACTTCTGGAGGACCTCTTTTGTTGCTCAGATGTGGCCTCAGTCTCTCTAAGTCCAACTCTGCAAGTGAAATCATTGCCCTCCCCACTAAAGTGGGACATGACATCCAGGGGTGAAAGTCTCCCTGGTGACGTGGGAGATGACACCCAGGGATGAATCCAGATCTGACACTGTGGGATCAACAATTCCATCCTGACCAAAAGGGGAAAAAGAAGCGTAACTAATAAAGTATCAGTGGCAGAGAGAATTCAAATAGAGTTGAGAGGCCACTCTGGAGGTTGCTCTTATGCAAGCTTCGGGTAGACCTTGCTACCTATCATAACCTGCAACTCCCAACCAGAACCATTCCATCCACTCCTAAAGAACACCTAAAGCAATATATAAGATTCCACAAGGTTTCCATGCACCAATGTGACTTTCTAGAAACCTACAACCTCCAGATGGGTCCCTGACCAGATAATTCTTGAAAACTAGAAAGCCCAGCCTCTCCAGAACATCAGATAGTTCCATCTCCCTACCCCATATTAGTGACGGACCCTTCCAATATGAAAAAATTAGAATGATCCAGACAACCCTAAAGAGAGGGATTGAAAGATCAAAGGTGATGGTGGACCTATAAAGAGAAGACAGAATTTAGCAAATGAATATGATTGCTGAACCATTAAATGGATATCTTTTTTAGCTGCCACTATCTTAGAGCAGCTAGAAGTAAAAACCTACAATTGTGGAATTGTAACCCACGTTTAACTCTGAAATATGTTCTACAACTAATTGTGGTGTTGTGTTTTGAAATTTATTGCATTTGTGCGTGTGTATATATATATATAATTTTTTTTTCAGAAAAAAAGTCGGTTGTGGTGATAAAAAAATGTTTAAGCCTTCTAGCCTCCTATATTCTACAGCAGCTAAAAGGAAAAATTTGAGAGGATTGTATGGTAGCCCATGACAATCTCTGGGATCTGTCCTGTAAGTACTTGCTGAAGAGTGCTTTGAGAACTATTGCTTTTATATATAATTTGTATGTATGTTTTACTATACAATAAAGTTAAAAAAAAAAAGAGACTGAAAGCTTTTCCCTCTACATTTGGGAACAAAACAAGGATACCCATTGTCACCACTGTTATTCAACTTAGTGCTGGAAGTTCTAGATGCAGCAATTAGGCAAGAAAAAGAAATAAAAGGCATTCAAATCCAAAAGGAAGATGTAAAACTTTCATTATTTGCAGATATTTAGAAAGTCAAGAAAAAAAAAAAAAAA
>PVIY010023280.1:0-39531 GCA_004026745.1 Myrmecophaga tridactyla | reverse complement strand
GCCCCATTCCTGCTTCGGCTGGTGAGCCTCTCCTGTGGAGTTCATCCAGACCCTCCATCGGAGTCGTCGGCTTCGCAGCCTGCCCTGTGGATTTTGGACTCTGCGTTCTTGCGGTCACGTGAGATACTTTTATAAATTTTATATTTGCAAGTGTTCCCTGTTGATTCTGTTTCTCTAGAGAACCCTAACTAATACACTTCTATTCTTATTTTCCAAAATGTTTTCATCAAGAAAGTATGCCAGATTTTAAAAAAGTGTCTTTTCTGCATCAGTCGAGATGATCATGTATTTTTTCTTTTTTGATTTGTTAATGTGGGGTATCACATTAATTGACTTTTTTGTGTTGAATCACTCTTGCATACCTAAGATATCAATTTATACACCAACTTGATAATGATATATACTTCTTTCAGTGAGCTGATGGATTTGCTTTGCAAGTATTTTGTTCAGGATTTTTGCATCTATATTTTTTAGAGAAATTGCTCTGTAATTTTCTTTTCCTGTAGTATCTTTATATGGCTTTTGTATTTAAGTGATATTGGATTCATAGAATGAGTTAGGTAGTGTATCTTCCTCTTAAATTTATTGGAAGAATTTGAGAAGCATTGGTATTAATTATTCTTTGAATGATTGGTAGAATTCCCCTGTAAAGCCATCTGATCCTGGGATTTTCTTTGTTGAGAAGGTTTTCACGGCTATTTCAATCTCTTTACTTGTAATTGACCTGTTCATGCTTCAATGTCTTATGGAGTCGGTGTAGTTTGTTGTGTATTTGTAGGAATTTGTCCATTTCATCTAAGTTGTCTAATTTGTTGGCATATGGTTGTTTATATTATCCTCTTATGATGCTTTCTATTTCTGTGGGATCAGTAGTAATGTCCTCTCTCTCAGTTCTGATTTTGTTTTTATTTGTCAGTCTAGCTAAGAATTTCTCAATTTTATTCTTGTTTTCAAAGAATAAACTTTTGGTTTTGTTGATTCTATTGTTTTTTTTATTCTCAATTTCTTTTATCTCTGCTCTAATCTTTTTCTAATCTGTGTTATTTCTTACCTTCTGCTTGACTTGTGGTTAGTTTGCTGTTCTTTTTAATAGTTCCTCCAGGTGTGCAGTTAGGGCCTTGATTTTAACTCTTTCTTCTTTTTAAAAATAGGTTTCTCAGGCCATAAATTTCCCTCTCACCACTGCCTCAGTGCATCCCATAAGTTTTGATATCTTGTGTTTTTGTTTTCATTTGTCTCGATGTATTTACTGATTTCTCTTGTAGTTTATTCTTTGACCCATTCATTGTTTAAGAGTGTGTTGTCTAACTTCCATACATTTGTGAATTTTCTGGCTTTATGCCTATTATTGATTTCCAGCTTCATTCCATTATAGTCAGAGAAAGTGCTTTGTGTAATTTCAGTATTTTTAATTTATTCTGTCTTGTTTTGTGACCCACCATATGGTCTATCCTGGAGAATTATCCATGAGCACTTGAGAAGAATTATATACTGCTGTTTTGGGGTGCAGTGTTCTTTGTATGTCTGTGGGGTGTAGTTCATTTATCATATTATTCAAGTTCTCTGTTTCCTCATTGATCCTCTGTCTAGATGTTCTATTGACAAGAGTGTTATATTGAAGTCTCCAGCTATTATTGTAAAGAGGTTTATTTCTCCCTTCATTTTTTGCCAATGTTTGCCTCATGTATTTAGCCTCATTTTCTTTCATCTCCTTGAATTTGATTTCGGAGACTTTTCGGAACATCTTTGATAAGTTGTTCAAATTCAATGTTTCCTCTGACTTATTCATTTGTTCTTTTGTTTGAGCCATATCTCTTCCCGTTTCTTAGTATGGCTTGAATTTTTTTGCTGGCATCTGTGCATCTGATTATCTTGATGAGTTTACTTTGAAGGTCACTTTTTCTCACCTGTGTAGTGTTTTGTTGTTGATTGGCTTGGTGTTAAGGCTCTTAACGCAAAGAGCCTTAACACAACTTATTGTTTTTTGAACTTTTCTTTCATTGTCTCTACCTGCTTTTGCCTAGAGGGAAACTTCTTGGAGGAAGGTCACCCCGGGCAGGACTTTCCCGAGTCAGTATTTTCCTGCCAAAGGGACCTGGGCAGAAGGTCAGAAAGGATGTCAAAAAACATTTATGTCAGGTTCCCAAGGTTGCATTTTCCAGGCCTGTCTAGCAGATGGCGCTGTTTGGCAAACTGTTCACCACAGCCCTAAACAGACTGTGTCCACAAGCCTCTTTCAGTTCCATCCTTGCTGTTGGCATGATTGAAACCATGGCCACTTTGGTTCCTCTCTGGGACTGGCTAAAACCAGTCAGAGCTGGGACCCAGCAGTCTAAATTAACCAGTCAAAAACAGTGGTCAGTATTTTGCCATAGCCCTCATCCCCTGTTCTTGGGAATGAGGGCTTCTGTGCCCTCGTCCCTCTCCATCCACAGCAGCCAGCCAGGTATTAGACCTGATGTAACTCACCTTGACAATGGGGCGTTGGCTCCAGCTACTGCTATGGAGTGAGTTAGTTTTTTCCTGCAGTTCTGCTCTTCCCTGGATGCTGTCCAGGCCTCCCCTGGCCTCTGGAGGCACCAAAATGGTTGTTTCAGACTGTTTCTGCCTATCTACTAGCTGATTTTGGAGGAGCAGTGTATCCTGTAACTCTCTACTCTTCTGTCTTCCCTAGAAGTTTTACCCAAATATATATTTTTGAGGAGATATTTAAAATGGAGAAACCTTTAGTAATAGGTTTTAAATACTAAAAGTCCAAACTCTAGATGTTGGCAAGGCCATGCTTTTTCCTGGCATTGTTAGCTTTCTGGTAATTGCAGTCTTCTATCAAATTGCAGTATCTGTCTTCCCTTTCAGACTACTCTGTTTTCTTCCTTTGGCTTTCTCTGATTTTCATTTGCATTTAGTACTTGTAGGAAGTAAGAAATGGAGATACATATAAAAGATACAATATAGTCATACTGGCAATTATAATTATCCACATGGTTAGCTTTATCAGAATTCTTTATTTCTTTATGCTGCTTTGAACTATTGTCTAGTATCCTCACTTTTCAGTCTGAAGAACGCCCTTTAGCATTGCTTATAGGGCTGGTCTAAGAGTAATGAACTCGCTTAGCTTTTGTTTATCTGATAATGTTTAATCTCCCTCTTTTTTTTTTTTTAATTTGCATATGGGCAGGAGGCACCAGGGATCGAACTCCAGACCTCCAGCACGGCAGGTCGGAGCTCTGCCTGCTGAGCCACGGCAGCCGCCCAATCTTCCTCATTTTTGAATGAAAATCTCACTGGATATAAAGTTCTTGGTTGGTGATTGTTTTCTCTCAGCATTTTAAGTATTTCAGCCAACTTTCCTCTTGCCTCCATGGTTTCTCATGAGAAATTGGCACTTAATCTAATTGGGATACCCTGGAGCATAATATGTTGATTTTTTTCTTGTACCTTTCAGAACTCTCACCTTTTCCTTGGCATTAAACAGGTTGATTTCTGTTGTCTGGGCATGGTTCACTTTGAGTTTGCAGTTAGGGATTCACCAGGATTCTTGAATGTGCATATTCTTGTCTTTTACTGATTTTGGTAAGTTCTTTGTCATTGTTAATTTGAATATTACTTTTGCCTCTTTCTCGTCCTTTCAGGAGTCTCGTAATGCATATATTGGTATGCTTGATGGTGTCCCAGAGGTCTCCTAGGCTAATCTTGCTTTTATAACTATTTTTTATTTCTGTTCCTTAGCCTGACACATTTCAATTTTATTGTCTTTGAGTTCACTAATTCTCTCTTCTGACAACTCCAATCTGCTGTTGAAACCCTCCTGGAAATTTTTCACTTCATTTATTATGGTCTTCAATTCCAGTATTTCTGTTTGGTTACTTTTTAACATTTATATCTCTCTATTGAGATTCTCATGTTGTTCATGCATTGCTTTTCAAATATACTTCAATTCTTTTTCTTTGTTTTCCTTCATCTGCTTGAGCATATTGAGGATCTTTTTTTTTTTAAGTTTATGTCTAGTATGACCACTGTCTGACCTTCTTTTTTGATATTTTTTGGATTTTTTCCTCTTCCTTTGGATATGCTATCATTTCTTGTTTTTTTTGTTGTTATTGTTTGTCTTGTAATCTTTTGTTGCACCCTGTACATTTTAATATTTGACAATTTTAACCCTGGGATTTATTCCCTGAGATGATGGTCTCTTCAGTTTGTAACTGGTTGGTGATATGACAGATTTTCTTGTGTGTCAGGAGCTAACAAAGCCAAGCAAACTTAAGCAAAACTCTTTTTTTCACCTTTTTACATGGGCAGGCACTGGTAATCAAACTCAGGTCTCCTGCATAACAGGCAAAAACTCTGCCACTGAGCCACCATTGCCCACCCTCTCCTTTTATCTTTTTACAAATTGGTTTTGTGTTGGCTTGTACTTTCCTCCAGAATTCAACCATTTATGAGGAAGGTCTGCCCGAGGTGAATGCAAAGTGCAGGGTTTCCTGGTCTTTTCTGGGCTTGTGTCTTCTTGTGGGCTTGTGTCTTCTTGTGGGCTTGTATTTGTTAGTGGCCTTAGGAGTTCCTCTGTTTACAGTTCAAATGCTCCCTCTACTTCCCAGTAAACACATTAAAAGCAGGTAAGTCTTCTCTTAATTGTTTCTTAGGCCTCTTCTAGTGTCTTGGAGCAGCTAGAAGGAAAAAGTAAAAATTATGGGAGTGTAACCCATACCGAATTCTGAAATCTGTTCTATAACTACTTGCTACAATGTACTTTGAAATGTATTGATTTTTTGTGTATATGCTACATTTGATAACAATACAAAGAATGTGTGGTTTAATGTACACATAGTTGTGAATTTGACTTCCATGTGTCTGGGTGTATTCTTGAAAGTATGTTCCTTGAATTAGGACTTGTTCCTAATTATTTCTTTATGGTTGAGTATCTTAATGTACTTTGATTCTTTCCATCTTCTCTCATCATTTTCACAGTAATGTCTAATCTAAGAATACAGAATTACAGCTATCGGGCACAAGGCCTCAAATTACACATTACAGAGAAGAGTGGTGACCTGAATTTTTGAGACTGGTAACACTGTATCAACATTTTTTCTGGATCAAGAGTGTATGGTGGTGTTGTTCCTACTGGTGAGGGCAGTGTTGACGACTGCAGATGCTGTGAACTGAAGTAATGGTTGAGGGGTGACATACTTGTTTCCTTGTTACATTCTTAGCTGGACTTCGTGCCGCTGTACCAAATATGTCAATCCTTGTAAGTGTCTGTGTTCATCTTGAAATGTATTTGTTCAGTCCTTTTAATCGCAGAGAAACTGGTACCTGTGGTCACATGTGTATTTACTATGATTTGAAGTATCAGTATGAAAAATCCAGTACCTTCCTGTATATACAATCTCTACTATGGTGTGGTGACTTGGAACTACCTACCCAAGAAAAACATGCTTTTAAACAAAATCCATTCCTGTAGGTGTGAACCCATTGCAAAGAGGACCCTTTGATGAGGTTTCATCAGTTAAGGTGTGGCCTGGCTGAATCGGGATGGTATTAGGGAGAAGGCTGCAGAAAGAGAGAAAGACGCAAAGAGCTGCTAGAAGCTGAAAGTCAACAGAACCTGGCAGAGAAAGAAGAAGCCAGGAGAGGCTGCCATGTGAATTGCCATGTGACAGAAGAGCTGAGAAGCAAGGATTGCTGGCCACCAGCCCCAGAACACCACAGTCTTCTGGGAGAAAGCATTGTCTTAATGACACCTTTGTTTGGACTCCTCCTGGCCCCAAAACTGAGCCAGTAAATTCCTGTTGTTTAAGCCAATCCCTTGCATGGTATTTGTGTTAGCAGCCAGGGATCTAAAACAGTTGGGATCAATGTATTAATAACTCCTAGCATTATATCATCAAATCTTAGATTCTCAGAACCATACATGGGACCTGAGAGGCTGTCAATGCTAATCTCCTTCACAGGCAAGAATCCCTCTGCATTTTTTCTCGTTATTTATTGACCAGTTTGAATCCCACCAGTGATAAACTGCATTACTATCACAGGACATAGCTCTAAGAGTTGGCAGTGTTTCCCATATTGAGTGCAAGCCCACATTTTTCTAAAGCCTTGGAGCTGCTCCACACTTTCTTTTCTACAGGCTAACTCTAATTTCTGCCAATCGTTCTCCTCACATGATAAGGTTTTCCAGACATTGCTTCAAATTGAACACTCCACTTTGCTTTCTACTTAGATATTTTTGAAACTCAGTTCAAGACTCTACACTTATTTATAGCTGTTATTCGATCTTGTTAATTTAGAGCTTATAGTTAAATAGCTCTTACTCTACACCAAGCACTATTCTAAATGCTTTATATATGTTAATTTATATGATCTGTATAACAGACCTGCTAGCTAGGTGCTGCTATTTTCCCTGACAGATAAAATACAGAAGTTCAGAGAGGCCAAGCAACTTTCCGAGGCTCACACAGCTAGAAGGCAGCAGAGCCAGGGCTGAAACCCAGATAGCCTGGTGTAAAAGTCCATGCTATTAACCACTAAAAATATTGTTTTTCAAGAATTTGTTAACTTTTAAGTAAGAAATATGCACATGCCTCATCTCTTTTATCTACCCATACATGCATTTATATACAGTAATCCTATAACCTTTGAATACTTAGGACTATCTCAGCCACATGACTGCCTGACCTGAGTTGTTTTCTTTTAAGACCTGGGATAAGAAATATCATTTGATCCCCCTTTTCCCTTTTGAAGAGGGAAATGTAGCATATATGGCATAGGACAGGGCTGAGCCTTTGAGGCCAGGATCAAGAATATTTCATAGGTGAGGCTATGACTTCCTATTGCATCATTTCAGGAGGCAATTTCTCTCACTATTACTCATGCTAAATTTGACCACTTGGTTAAGGTTATGACTTCCAGGTCTCTCCTTTGTAAGTATACCAGCTGCCAGGATTGATTGCGTGGCAATGAGCTGGTGGCCAGCAGCTATCACTTCTGTGACCATGACTGTGGCTATGAGTTAGAAAGCAAATAATAGTGGAGGAAGAGAATATTCAGTGTATGGTAACTTTCTCCTGTTTTGTGCCAAAATTCTTTTCTCCTTGTCAACTGTGTTATAAACGATTCTCAAGCTTGCTTATGACTGTCCACTTAACCAAAAATGTTGATCAAATAGTGCTTGTGCATTGGCAGTATGGTTAAAATCATTTGGATAAATTATGAGAAAGACTTGCCTGGAAAAACCAGTTACCCTTTATGACATTGTTTCAAAGGAGGAATATACCCTTAATTCTTTGCAAACTTCTGGAACACAGCCCGTTTTAAACTGGGGCATTTCTGGTAATGTTCATATATGGACATTATCTTTCTATGAATATTATATTTCTAAGGTATAGCACCTTCTTAATTTATCACTCAAAACATATTCTATTTAAATCTTCCTGTGCATTTACGTGAAACAGTGACTTTCAGTTATTAAGAAGTCATGAGGGACTTGGTTTTTATTTTCCTTTAACTTGGAAAATAAAGTTAGTGTGAATAGGTGAGGCACATGTTGAGTGGATGTGTTTCAAGGCAATACTTCTCCAGTTTCATTACCAGTCTATAGAAGCTATTAGGAAAAGGACAGCGGTCTCTTTTAGATGGATTGGGCATATTCTAACTGGAAATCAGGTTTTTTTTCGTTCTAGTGGCTTCTGTAAAGAAATTACAGTGTATACTATTGAATTCCAGGTTTTTCTCACTTCCTAGAATATAACTGACATCCCTGTTGCTGAAGCTTTAGCTAGACCTTTCCACTGATAGGAAAGACTGAGTTTAGAAAACGAAAACGTGGAGTATTGGGAAATGGTGAGTGATCTGATTTGGCTGTGCTTTCTGATCAGAGAGAGAAGTAGTGGAATTTGCAGCTGAAAAAGTAAATTGGGAACACATTGCAGAAGACCATTACTTTTGGAATTTTATTGGTAATCCATGAAGAATTATGGAAGGTTTATGAGCAGTACAGAGGCATGACATGTGAAATACAATGTTAGGAAAAACGCCATCCTTTTAATTAAGTAAATTTCTCCTGCTTTTGGATTGTGGTATGACCGTCTATGCCTCTCCTGCTTCCTCCTAATGTAGACATGCCTGAATCCTCAATGGAGTTAAACTAATGCTGTTACTGAAGAGATTCTGGACTTAATCTCTAGATGGTCAGTGCATTTGGCTTTGCCCTTAACCTAAAATTGCACATGGCTTTCAAAGTTTCCTCACTGCCTTCTCAGGAGTTTGGGGAAAAAGGAATGAGCAATCCACAGACGTATATTGAACTTTACAATATTCAAAGCAATTTTGCATTTATTTTATTTACTTATTTCTTCCCAAAGTTTTCAAAATTATGATTTTATTATCCCCAGTTAAATGCAAGAAAACAGGGCATATAATCAGTTAGTAGCAGAGGCAAGACTAAATTTCTGACTCCAATCCTGAGGAATTACCACTGATCTATTTTGAAACTTGAAAAGTGATTAAACTCACCTAACTTAGAGATAAGGTATAAGTAACATCATTTTAATGTTTTTAAAATGGACTATTATTAGTATATTTAATCCAATCACTAATTACAAATATGAGCCATAGTAGGCATGGATATTGCATCTGTCTCATCTAATTAATAAACATTTTTCAATATGCATCTCATCAACTTAATTAACTTTGGACAATTTCTCTCTTTGTCTTAGTTGTCCCATCTATAAAATGAAGGGAAGAATTAGATGATTCCTAAATTCCTTACAATCCTGGCATACCATGATTCTGACTTTCCCCTTTAAACTACCTTTGAATGGGCTTAGATGGAGCATTGTCACTATATACGATTTGACATTTGATCCTCTCAGCAACCCCATAAATTAGGAAGGGAAAGGATTATTAGCTTAGCTTTACTTTATTTTGTTTTTGCTCTATCCTAACACCAAAAACAGTACACATTGTTGATGTTCAATAAAAGTCAAGCCTTAGTAAAAGCATAAGTACATGGTTGATGCTCAATAAAAATGCATTGAATGATTAAATGAATTGAGGGAATTGGGTTCAAAATTGCTTTTCCAAGTTTACCAGTTAGAGAGTGGCAGTTTAGAGTTAGAATTATTCAATTCAGATGTTTCTACTATTCCGTAGATTCTTTTCAGAACAGGAACTTTTCTAACTGCTAGGAATAAATGTTGTTGGGAAGACATACTGACTGTCTCTTAGGACTCTTTCTTAACTGAATGTCCTGTTTCTATTATGGCCCTGATTAACTGGGTTCTAGGAATAGTTCCCTATTAATGCCAACCTTCTGGATTCAAGGTAGGAATGGAAAAAAACAGACCCAAAGAGATATAGTATAGTAACTTGCCTACCACTCCACCCCAAGTCAACAATACAAGCTGCCACTAGGAACCAGAGTTTCTGACCCTGGTCCATTACTTGAATCTACACCATGCTTCTTGACCACTGACTACAGGCATTAATTTCACCATATCCCTCTTTCCCCTGAATTACCCAGGACCTTTCTCTATGTCTTGTTCTCTCAAACTATACCAAGATCCTCCTCACAAAGTGAAAGTATCAGTCATAGTGCCTGGTCTGGATTAGGTGGTTCATGAGGCACATAGTGCCCTGAAAGGCTTGCAGAAGGCATCCAAACTGGTGAAGCAGGAAGTAGTTGAGGGACACTAGGAAATCAGAAAACCTGGAATATAATCCTATCTTTGCCTCTCACTAGTAATATGACCATGAGCAAATTCAGTTTTCTCTCTGGACTTCAGTTTCCCCATGTACAGAATGAGATATTAGAGTCTCCTAAGAGTCCTGGTAGCTTTAACATTTGCTGGACTGCTACTGCTTGGTTGCCTTATCTCCATAGTTTTGGGATTGGGGAGACTAGATACAATTCAGGGGTCTGTCTAACTCTGCTGTTCTGTAAGCCTATGTTTCTATGGCCTAAAAGATGAGTAAGGGCATAGTAAGAAAATTTTCCTTCTTTACTTTGAGATCCATTCATTCATGCAACAAAATTTGATGACCGTAAACTGTATGCCAGATACTGTACTCGGGGACATTCTGTTGAGGATTTCTGCTAGTTGTTTCTCCACTGCTGGGAAGAGGTTAGAGCATCTCTTTTGCAAAGCTCGTGGAATGCTAGAGTAAAAGCTCAAGTATGCTGACTATGTCTTTTTCCCACACAGGTAATCATTGTGATTTGGCTAAGATATAGGGCTAGTCAATTACCCCAATCTGCTAATTGAAATTGTCTTGAATTAAAATGTTTAGACATGTAATTGCTTCTTTTAAGGACTAAATTTTTCATCTCATTTTCTTGCCCTGCCTCAGGCTGTCTCCAAAGCATGCCCCAGATGTTCCTGACGACAGCACTGACAACATCACTATCTTCACCAGAATCCTGGATCGTCTTCTAGATGGCTATGACAACCGGTTGCGACCTGGGCTTGGAGGTCAGTTATTATTTTAAGATCGTATTCTTGGCCATTGTCATCTACATAGACTCACAAGGTACCTACAGTAGTCTATTCACCAGTGAGGTTAATGCAAAGCTGATCTGCTTTCCTTGGAGCACTGGAAGTTAGTTCTAATCCCTCATTTCAGTGGGTGATATCTCTGGTTTGGGTTTGGAAGGTTCTAGACTTCACTTCCAAATACAAAATGAAGTCTGTCTTACTGTCCAAGTGTCAACTCTTGGAACATCACTGTAGTACCAGAGAAACCAGCATTGGTTCAAAGGTCTCATCCCTAGTGAGTGAGCACTCAGGAAAATGCATCTGGGTAAAAAGCATTTTACCACAATGCTTCTCCAAGACCATTTCTGGGAACAAAATGCCAATCCCTGCCTTGATGGCAAGTATGGCCCAGGAACAGCTGGGAAACATGCCTGTGCTGGTTTGAAACTTCCATGTACCCCCCAAAAGCCATGCTCTTTAATCCTCATTCAATATTGCTGGGTGGGATCTTTTTAATTGTTTCCATGGAGATGTGACCCACCCAACTGTGGGTGGTAACTTTTGATTAGATATTTTCCGTGGAGATGTGTCTCTACCCATTCAAGGTGGGGTTGCTTACTGGAGCCCTTTAAGAGGAAACCATTTTGGAAAGAGCCAACAGAGCCAACAGAGCCCAAACAGCCAAACACCTTTGTAGATACAGAGGGAAAACCCCAGGGAAGCCATTGAAAATTCCTGGAGAGAAAATTAGCAGATGTTGCCGTGTGCCTTTCCAGTTGAGAGAGAAACCCTGAACATCATCGGCCCTTCTTGAGCCAAGGTATCTTTTCCTGGATGCCTTAGGTCAGACATATTTATAGCCTTGCCTTAATTTGGATATTTTCACAGCCTTAGAACTGTAAACTTGCTATTTCATAAATTCCCTTTTTAAAAGCCATTCCATTTCTGGTATATTGCATTCTGGCAGATTAACAACAGATTGCCTTTGTACCCTAAACTGTGAGCACATATCAGTTTGATACACCAGAGAGTTGAAATGAACTGTTGATGTGAGAGCTTATATGGCTATTAGTTTAGTATGATCAGCAATATAATCACAATTAGGTAAATGCATTATGGTATATCAAGGGCTGTGGTAAAAGGGAAAATATTTAGAAAGAAGAAAATGCCAATCCTCCTTTTCTCTATGCAGAAATAGGCAAATTACAACATGCGGACCAAATATGGCCACTGTCTGTTATTATGAACAAAATTTTATTGCAGTGGTTCTCAACTGGGATTAATTTTGCCTACTAGAAGCATTTCGCAATGTCTGGAGACATTTTGCTTGTCAGATCAAGGTGGGGGCATGCCACAGACATCTAGTGGGTAGAGGCTAGGGATGTTGCTAAACAACCTACAATGCACAGGATAGTTTCTAAAAGCAAAGATGTATCCTGTCCCCAGAATCAATAGTGCTAAGGTCAAAAAACAGTGTTTTATTGGAATACGGACATGTCCTTTGCTTACATATTACCTATGTTACTTTGACACTATAACAGCAGAGTTGAGAAGTTGCAATAGAAACCAGATGACCCACAAAGCTTAAAATATTTGCTATCTGGCCCTTTATAGAAGAAGTTTACCTACCCCTGCCCTCTCTTAATTGTTATCCTCTGTGCTGCTCAGTTCCAACCAGGAATATGGTGTGTATCTCAGGAACCTGTGCTGTGAAAGGGACAATGACAAATTGAAACATGATTAAGAATGTGAACAAGTTACTGAGATTACTCAAAAGCATCCTATATGAGAATCAGGTGGAGGAAGATCTGGAGATACAAGAAGATATAGGAATAATGTGAACATTACCTTTAAGAATCAGAAGGGCTGCCAAAAAATAATGGAAACTCCCTTGTTTTACTGTGGAGGCTCTAGAGAGAAAGATCTCAGAGCAATACAAGGAAGGTGAGAGTTCAATTGGCTTTAATATGAGATGATCTGCATCAAGAGGAAGCAGAGACTGGGGGGCCAGTTAGAAGATTATAGAAGAGATTCAGGTGTGGGAAAGGTAGTGGGGTATTAAGTGACACTTTGAAACACGCTTCCAGCTATGACAGTCTGGTTATCTGTGATATTATACACCAACAATAAAGCCAGCCCATGATTTAATCAAGTGATAAGATTGATAGTTCATATACAAAAATTCAGAATAAGCTACATTAATATGCATGAAGAAATAAGAAAACTAATTTTGAAACCTGATATTTTGCCTGTGTGACTCACATCATTTATGTCCTGGCTAGATTGGACAGAATGAATAAATAGCTACATATTTATGGATAGGTTTAACTTAATTTTAGTCACATATCAAACCCAGGAAAGTTTTAATTTCCCCAAAACTTTTGGTGTTGATATGGAGAGAGTTTTTGGGATCAAAATGCCTCCACACAGTCATTTAAGAATATTTATTAAGTGCCTTCAGTGTTATAGGGAGTACATTCTGTATTGGGGATGGAGCAGTGGAAATAAAGACAGTTTCTGGCCTCACAGAGCTTTACCATCTTGCAAGGAAGAAAAAAATGAAAATTACAATAAAATACATGGTGTGTATTGTGCTAAGGGCAATACACAGTGCTATAGCAACTTATAACCAAATGTGGAGTCTGAATGTAAAGAGTCAAGGAAGGCTTTCACAAGGAAAGGGATTTGTAAAGTGAGACTTGAAAGATGGATTGGAATGATGTACTTTTAGGAATGAGGATAGATGGGAGAAGGAGACAGGGTGACAAGACAATTCCAGGCAGCGTCAATAGCATGTACTACTTCCTGGAAATAGGAGAAATTGTGGTGCCTTTGGGGGAAGTAAAGACATTTCAACTAGGCTGGATCATAGAGAGTGAGAGAAGAGGTGGTAAAAGATTAGAGGAGACTTTTAAGAAGATGGTGGAGTAGGAAGCCTTAGGAATCACTCCTACTCAAAAACAACTAGTGGACAGGCAGAATATCTGAAACAACTGTTCTGGCTCAGGAGGGCAGGCGAGCCCTGTATTGCGTCCAGGGAAGAGTGGGAAGAAAAATCTGAGAAAGAAACTGAAGTAAAGAACTGTGAGTAAGTTGCTTCACAGTAGCTGACAACACCCATCCCTCACTCTCAAAGTGGCTGCCTCAGGATACATTCCCTGGCTGTTTGCTGCACATGGGGAAGGACACAGAAGTCCTCTTCCCCAAGAATGGGTGGGGGGGGGGGGAGGGAGGTAGTGCACAGCCAAGCACTAATCATAACTTTTGATTGGCACATTCAAATTTCTGGTTCTCTGCTCTGAACTGATGTTCAGACTGTCCCAGACAGGGATGGCACAAGGCCATTGTTTCAATCCTGCCTTCAACAGGGGCAGAAACAGTGGGGTTTTAAAGGCACAGTACCTCCTTAGGGCAGTGGGGAACAGTTCACTGAAAATCATCATCTGACAGGTAGGCCAGGAAAGCACAGCTTCGGGGAGTTATCAAATAAGGCTTCTGGAGACTTTTCTGACCTTTTCTCCAAAGCTCTTTGGAGCTAATTTGGGAAAACTTTTTTGGGTCCCTGGCCCTGTTTTGGCTTGGGAATACTGACTTGGAAAAGGCTTCTCTAGGGTGAGCGTCCTCCCAGAATTTACCCTCCAGGAAAAAAAGCAGCTAGAGAAAGCAAATGGCATGTTTAAAAAACTAAGGACAGAAACAAACATAGTAGATCAAGATTCCTGGAGAAGGAACAGAGGAATGGAAGAATTCTCCTGGGGTGAAACAATTGCACAAATAGTGCAATCTTAAAAATTGTACTACATACCCAGAAAAAGAATCAGATAAAGAAGAGCTAGAAAAATCTGATAAATTAAACATAGGCAATTTAAAGGTCTAGATTAAGTTGAACAAAGTGCCAAAAAAGAGCCTTAACACAAAGCCAATCAACCATAAAATCCCAGGCAAGAGAGAGGAATTGACCTTTAGAGAGTAAACTCATGAAGATAATCAGATGCCTAGACATCAGCAAATAAATAGAAGCCATAGTAAGAAACAGAAAAATATGACCCAGTTAAAGGAACAAATAAAAACTTTGGAGGAGAGATGCATACTTTGAAACAACAGATCAATTTCTTCAATCAATTCAAGGAGATGACAAAAATATGGATAAAGAAATAAAAGATATTAAGACACTGGGTAAACAAAAACAATTTGAAAATATTAAATGAAACGTAACAGAAATTATAGGAATGAAAGGCACAATAGAAGAGATTAAAAATAAACTAGAGACATACAATAGCAGATTTGAAAAGACAGAAGAAAGAATCAGCAAACTGGAAGACAGGACAGCCAGAATATTACAGATAGAAGAATACTTAGATAAAAAATGGAAAAATTTGAGCAAGGACTCAGGGATTTGACTGACAGCATGAAGTACACAAATATACGTTTCATGGGTGTCACAGGAGGAGAAAAGGGAAAAGAGACAAAAGAATATTTGAGGAAATAATGGCTGAAAATTTCTAAATCTTATGAAAGACATAAATATACATGTCCAAGAAGCTCAATGTACTCCAAACAGAATAAATCATAATAGACCTACCCTGAAACACATACTAATCAGACTATCAAATACCAAAGATAAAGAATTCTGAAAGCAGCAAGAGAAAAGTGGTTAGTCTCTTACAAGGGAACCTCCAAAACAGTAAATGTCGATTTCTTATCAGGAACCATGGAGGTGAGAAGGCAGTGGCATGGTATATGTAAGGTACTGAAAGAAAAAAAACCCTGAGAGCTAATAATTCTCTATGTGGCAAAATGGTCCTTCAACACTAAGGATGTGTTTAAATTATTCACAGACAAACAGAAACTGGAAGACTTTAATTTCTAAGACTGGTCCTACAGGAAATTAAGGGCAATCTGCAGTCTGGAAGAAAAAAGCACAGAGAGAGGCTTGGAGTAGAGTGTAGAAATGAAGATTATCAGTAAGAGTAAATAAAAGGGTAAATAGAGAGAAAAAATAAGATATGACATATAAAAACCAAGGGATAAAATGGCTGAATTAAGTATTACTTTTACAGTAATAATACTGGATGTTAACGGATTAAACTCATCAAACAAAAGACAGTAATGGTAGAATGGATAAAAAGTATGCTCTACCAGAGACCCGGGTTCAATTTCCGGTGCCTGCTTATGCAAAACAAACAAACAACAACAAAAACCCCTATGCTCTAACTATATCCTGTCTACAAGACCCAAAGACACAAATAGGTTGAAAGTGAAAGATTGGGAAAAGATATTCCATGTAAACAGTAAGCACAAAAACTTGGGCTAGCTGTATTAATATCAGACAAAATAGATTTTAAATGCAAAAGTGTTATAAAAGACAAAGAAGGACACTGTATATTAATAAAAGGGCAGTCCATTAAGAAGATAACAGTCAAATATTTATATACCTAATGAAGGTGCCTCAAAATACACAAGGCAAACCCTGACAAAACTAAAGGGAAAAATAAATGTCTGCACAATAATAGTTGCAGAATTAAATACACCACTCTTATCAATAGATAGGACATCTAGACAGAGGATCAATAAGGAAGAAGAAACTTGAATATGATAAATGCATTGACTCTAACAGACAAATACAGAACATTGCAACAAAACTGCAGGTTGTACACTCTACTCAAGTGCTCATGGATCATTCTCCAGGGTAGATCACATGTTAGGTCACAAAACAAGTCTCTATAAATTTAAAATGATTGAAATTATACAGAGCTCTTTCCCTGACCAGAATGAAGTGAAGCTGGAAATCAATAACAGCTGAAAGCTGGAAAATTCACAATAGAGGGTGGTAAACAATGCACTCTTATTAAACAATCAGTGGGTCCATGAAGAAATGGAAGAGAAATCAGTAAATATATTGAGATGAATGAAAATGAGAACCTAATATATCAAAACTCATGGGATGCAGCAAAGGCAGTACTGAGAGGGAAATTTACAACCCTAAACACTTACATTATAAAAGAAGAAAGAGCTAAAATCAAAGAAGTAACTTAATACAAAGAAGAGCTGGAAAAAGAACAGCACACTAATCCCAATGCTAGCATAAGGAAAGACATAACAAAGATTAGAAGTAAATGGAATTGAAAATAAAAAAACAATAGAGAGAATTAAAACAAAAACTTGGTTCTTTGAGAAGATCAATAAAATTGAAAAACCCTTAGCTAGACTGACAAAGAAAAGAAAGAGAGAAGATGCAAATAAAATCAAAAATGAGAGGAGGGACATTAATACTGACTCCACAGAAATAGAAAGAATAATAATAGGATAGTATGAATAACTATATGCTAACAAATTAGATAATTTAGATGAGATGGACACATTCCTAGAAACACGCAAACAACCTACACTGACTCTAGAAGAAATAGAAGACCTCAACAGACCAATTACAATAAAGAGACTGAATCAGTCATCAAAAACCTCCCAACAAAGAAAATCCCAGGACCAGATTGGTGATTAACTCACCAATCATTCCAAGAATAATTAATAGCAATCCTGCTCTAAAAAATTGAAGAGGAAGGAGCACTGCCTAACTCATTCTATGAGGCCAACATCACCCTAAGTAAAACCAGATAAAGATACTACAAGAAATGAAAATTATAAACCAATTCCTCTAATGAATGTAGGTGGAAAAATCCTCAATAAAAAACTTGCAAATTGAATGCAACAACGCATTAAAAGAATTATACACCATGATCAATTGGGTTTTATTCCAGGTATGCAAAGGTAGTTCAACAAAAGAAAGTCAATTATATCAATTAACTACTCTAAGAAGCAAAAACCCATGATCATCTTGTTTGACATGAAAAAGTCATTTTACAAAATCTAATATCCTTTCTTGAAAGAAACACTTCTAAAGATAGGATTAGGAGGAAAGTTCCTCAGCTTGACAAAGGGCATATATCATAACCCCCCAGATGACATTGCACTCAATGATGAAAGACTGAAAGCTTTCCCTCTAAAATCTGGAAAGGATGCCCGATGTTACCACTGTTATTTAACATTGTTCTGGAAGTTCTAGCTGGAGCAGTTAAGGAAGAAAAATAAATAAAAGGAATATGAATTGGAACAGAAGAAGAAAAACTTTCATTATTTGCAGATGACATGATCCTGTATGGATAAATTCCTGAAAAATCTACAGCAAAGCTACTGTAGCTAATAAGTGAATTCAGAAAATTGGCAGGATACCAGCTCAACATAAAAAAATCGGTAGTGTTTCTGTACACTGGTGTACCAGTTTAAAAGGATTTATGTACCCTAGAAAAGTCACGTTTTAATCCTAGTTGCCTCTTGTGGAGGCAGCCTTTCTTTAATCCCTATTCAGAACTGTAAACTAGGAAACATGATTAAGTTATCTCCATGGAGGTGTGACTCACCCAATTGTATGTATTAACCTTGGATTAGAGGGAGATGTGGCTCTACCCATTCCAGTTGGGTCTTGATTAGTTCACTGGAATCCTTTTAAAGAGGAAACATTTTGCAGAGAGCCATGAAGCAGAGAGCCCACACAGCCAGAGACCTTTGGAGATGAAGAAAGACTATGTCCCCAGGAGAGCTTCATGAAGCAAGAGGCCTGGAGAAAAAGCTAACAGACATTACCATGTTTGCCATGGGCTTTCCAGTTGAGAGAGAAACCCTGAACTTCATCGGCCATTCTTGAATGAAGGTAACCTCTTGTTGGTGCCTTACTTTGGACATTTCTATAGACTTGTTTTAAGTTGGACATTTTCATAACCTTAGAACTGTAAACTAGCAACTTAATAAATTCCCCCTTTTAAAAGCCATTCCATTTCTGTATATCACATTCCAGCAGCTAGCAAACTACAATAACTGGCAATGAGCAACCAAAAGAAGAAATCAAGAAAAAATGCCATTTACCATAGCAACTATAAGAATCACTTATCTAGGACTAAATTTAAACAATGATGCAAAGGACTTGTACAGAGAAAACTACAAAACTTTGCTAAAAGAAATCAAAGACCTGAAAAAAATGGAAGGACAGTCCGTGTTCATGTTTTGGAAGACTAAATATCATTACGATGTCAATACTGCCCAAAATAAATTACAGAATCAATGTATTCCCAATAAAAATTCCAATAGCCTACTTTGCAGAAATGGAAACGCTAGATATCAATTTGGGGGGTGGGAAGGGTAAGGGGCCCTACATAGACAAAAAACATCATGAAAAAGAAAAACTAAGTTGGGGAACTCAAACTTCCTGACTTTAAAGAATACTATAAAGCTACAGTGGTCAAAACAGCAGGGTATTGGCATAAAGGTAGAAATGTTGGCCAATGGAATAGAACTGAGAGTTCAGAAATAGATTTCCATATTTTTAGCCTATTAATTTTTGACAAGGCTTCCAAGTTCACTCAAATGGGTCAGAACAGTCTCTTCAACAAATGGTGCTGGGAGAACTGGATATCCATATGCAAAAGAATTTTAAAAGATTCCTATCTCATATCTTATACAAAAATTAACTCAAAATGAATCAAAGACCTAAATATAATAACCAGGGCCATAAAATTCTTAGAAGAAAATGTAGGTCTTAATCCACTTACTGGAGTCCTTTAAGAAGGAGACATTTGGAGAAATCACAATTGTTTGCAGAAAAGAAAATGCCCCGGGAGATGCTGAGCTAAGAGATGAAGTCCAAAGCTTGCCCCAGAGAAGCTAAGAGAAGACCTACAGATGCTTGGAGAGAGAAATGCCCCAGAAACACTTACACAAAACCCACAGGACACACCAGAGAAAGCCCCTGGGATCAAAAGCTGAAAGCAATGAACTGGGAGCAAGGACAAGCAAAGCCTGCCATGTGCTTTCCCAGCTGACAGAGATATTCCAGATGCCAGCAGCTTTTCTTCAGAGTTCAGTTATCATCCTGTTGATGCCTTAATTCAGACATTTTCATGGACTTAGAACTGTAAATTGGTAACCTAATAAACCCCCTTTATAAAAACCAATCCATTTCTGGTAATTTGCATTCTGGCAGCATTAGTAAACCAGAGCACCAGGGGATAGAATGGAGATAGAGACGGGGGAGCTGATGCTTAATTTATACAGAATCTCTATTTAGGTTGATTGTAAATGTTTGGAAATGGAAAACAAAATAAAATAAAACAAACCATTTAGACCAGAGAGGTAGACATGTGTTGAACCATGAAGTACCTTGAAGGAATGTTAAGGAAACTTATAAAGAGTTGCACATATTTACAAAGAACACTTGTGCACCCTTTGCTAACATTCATCCAATTATTAACATTTTGCCACATGTGGCTTATCACTTCTTCTGTATGTTTATTTCTATGGATCTATGTACACATGTATATGTCTGCAAGTGTGTCTGTTTTTCTGAACCATTTGAGAATAACTTGTAGATATCACACTCCCCCTTTCCCTCAAATATTTCAGTGTGAATTTTTTTAGAACAAATAAACTATTTTGCAAAACTAAAATATACATTTACTAATTCAGAAAATGTAACCTGATATAATACTATTATCTAATCCTCTGTCCATATTCAAAAGTTGCCAATTTTCCCCAAAGTGTTAATTATAGCAATTTTCCTTGATTTAGGATTTAATCCAGGATCATGCATTGTATTTATTGTCATGCCTCCTTGGCCTATAATTTTGTTTAGTTTCTCAACTTTTATTTGACTTTCATGACATTATTAGATCTTTGTTATTCATTTTTGGGAGGAATACCACGGACGTTAATTGTTTCTTTCTCAGTGCATATTGCAAAAAAGGCACAGATGTCTGTTTGCCCAATGGTAGTAATGCTAATTTCCATGCCCACCAATTTTTCCACTCTAAAATTACCAATTTTTCAGTTTATAATTAATAAGTAATATGCCAGGAGACTCTTTGTGACACTTCTGTTCCTCTTTCAACTTTCATCCAATAGTTTCAATAACTATTGATTATTCTGCATGAATAATAACTATCATGATTGCCAAATGGTGATTTTCAAAATTGATTATTTTCTTTACATTTATTAGATGCCATTAAAGAAAGGGCCTTTCTTTCTCTTTAATTATCAGAAAGAATGAATCATTATTCAATGAGTTATAATCAATTATATTACAAATCATTTTGATAAAATGCTTGCTCAAAATTTCCCAGCTGTATCTAATGGGAACCTCTTCAAACTAGTTTTTGTTTCCTTTCCATATATTTTCTTCATTTGGAAACACTTCCATCCTTTATGGCATAACAGTATATCCCAGAATTACCTTTTACTCTCCCCACTCCAGATTTGGAATCAGTCATTTCTCCATAAGAAATAGGACCTTTTTGCTGGAAATTATTTTTAAACCAAACTTCTGGGTGCTAGGTATACTTATTGCTATTTGGGTGTCATTGCTTCTAGGCCATTTCACTGGGCAGAGCTAGGAAAATAGAAAAAAAAAGTGTATACATATCTGTTTATGCACAAACATATAGATATATATATTCAATATACATATATACAGATAAATGTATACATATGTATATATGTATATGTGTATGTATATAAAGAGCTTATACTAATACCACTAATTCCAGTCCAGCAACACAGTATTATGCATTGATATCAATATATAGATACAGATATATTGATATCTATACACACTCATTTGCTCAACCCTACTATATATACACAAAATAGTTTGTAATTATTAAGCCCATATCATTTCGATAAACAAACTTATTAAGCAAATTTAAAGATATGCTTATGAGTTTTTGTTCTGTTTTAAAACTAAGGTTATGTAGTGCTGAGTTTAGTATAAGTAATGGATTGGAGCAGGAAAGTGTTGGAGGAAAGGAGACTAAGCAATTTCAATTGTCCAGGATAAAAGTGATTATTTTGGGAAAAGATTATTGGGTTAGGGAAAATGAAGGAAAAAAGGGATTTCTAAATTTCTGGCTTGGATGCTTTGTGGTGCCATTTTGTAAGATAGAGAACACTAGAGGAGGAGCAGTGCTTTTTTTTGCATGTGTGTTTGTTTAATTTTGTGGTTCCTTTAAGAGTTGTGGTTGGAACAGAGAAGGTGAAAGTAGAGGGTAGAAATTAGTTTAATTGTAGACATGCAGAGTTTGAGTATCTGTGAAAAAGTGGAAATCTGGGTGGAGAATTTTGCTTCTGCTAAGGTAGAGTAACAGGAACAAGTTTCACCCTCTCATCTTAACAACTAAAAAATGAACAAACATATTACACAGTACTTTTTAGACGTTAGAATAAATCAGCACAGGACAGTGATCTCTGAAAGAAGAGAAAAAAAAAGTGAACACTACATTTTCACCAACGTGCTTCCCAAGGAGAATTTTCAGACTGCAGTGCACAGATGGGTGACCCAAACAAGGCCTAGTGGACTCCGTGAATTTATGAGAAATAGTTGAGAATTTGGAGAGGCCAAGGTGGCTAGAATTTGTGGGGGTAAGAAGAGTAAAAGCCTGCACAAAGGGGAGAGAGTTGTACATACAGAAATATCCATAAATATGCATATTGTTTCCCTCAAGTCTTCATGTAAATACTGCTTGGTTCATGGAGTCAGGGAAACATCCAAAGATTGAGAAAAAGGTCTACTGGAAAACAAGTGGTACAATCCCCTGAACTCTAATAAGATAGGGAATGATTTGTGTTCCAATCAATAAGAATGGATAAACGTACTATGGGGCATGGAGTAAGGTACTCAGGATGATATGGCCTAAGTGCTATGGAAAAATCGTCTCTAGGCCAAAGGCTACTCTAGTCCCACTTAACAAAGCTTAAAAGCAAGCTTCAAAAGAGTCAAACTTTTTTGTTCTGTATCTCAGAACAAAGTTCAAGTATATGATATTTACAGCAATACAAAAAATACTTAATATCTGAAAATGTGACTTTCACAATGGCTGATGACCATTAAAAATCATCAGATGTGAAAAGAAGTAAGGGAATAAAATGCATAAATTACAGAAAAATCAATCAATAGAAAGATGCAAGAATAATACAGATAAAAGAATTAGTAGATAAGTACATTTAAACGGTTATTATACTCTATTTCCATGTGTATTTCCAGGTAGAGGAAAGCATGAGCATGTTGATTAGAGACACGTAAGTTAAAAAAATAACTAAATTGCACTTGTAGATATAAGAAATACAATATTTGAAATGAAATATTATGGGATTAACAGCAGATTAGAGAAGAAAAGATAATTGACTTGAGGACATAGCCATAGTAATTAGCAAATGAAACACACAGAGAAAAAAGACTGAAAACAATGAACATGGCATCAGTGAGCTGTGGCCTGGTTCAAGTGGCCATATAAGAGTAATTGTGTTCTCTGCAGGCAGCGGAAGGGGGGCGAGAAGGGAGGGGCAAAAAATATTTGAAGAAAATTTGATCAGAAGTATTCTAAATTTAATGAAAACTGTAATTCCCCAAACCGAGATGATCAATGAAATCCAATCCTGTCCAAAGACAAAAAACACACAGAAAATTTCACCAAATGATAAAATTGCTTAGAACTAATGATAAAGAGAAATATCATAAGAGTGACCGGAGTTAAAAAAGATACATTAGCTACAGAGGGAAACCTTTAGAAGATAACTGACTTCTAGTTAGAAGCAAGCAAGTAAGATGATAGTGGAGCAACAGGTTTATAGCATTGAAAGGGGAAAAACTGTCAACCTACAATTCTGTACTCAGATAGAATATCTTTCAATTATAAAAGCAAAATAAACTCTCTTTCAAGCACAAAAGCCTAAAGAATTCATCACTAGCAGATATGAGCTACAAGAAATGTTGAAGGAAATGTGTCAAGGGGAAGGAAAATTATATCAGAAATGGAACATAACTGGGTAATGTAAAATAGTTTTTTCTTATTTTTTAAACTTCCTTAGGTGATAATGACTGCTTAATGCAAAAAATTATAGTGCTGCATTACATGGCTTATAACATATGGATAAGCAAAATGTATGACAACAATGGCACCAAGACTAGAAGATGAAATGGAAATAATCCATTGAATGTTCCTTATGCTATACATGAGGTGATATAATATTATTTGAAGATATATTGTGATAAGTTAAGAATGTACACTATAAAACTTAAACAAAAACTTAGCTAATAATGCAACAAAAGGGATTAAATGGAGTATAAATGATCTAGAGAAGGCATAAAAGATGAAAAAGGTAACAAAGAACAGATGAGACAAATAGAAAACAAATTGTAAGTCCAACCATATCATTAACGCATTAAATATAAATCATTTAAACGCCTATATTAAAAGGCAAAGACACCAGATTGGATAATAAAGTGGACCCACTTATATGCTGCCATAAAGAAACTCACTTTATGTATAAAACCACATGTAGGTTAAAAGTAAAAGAATGGGAAATATTTACCATGCTAGCACTAATCTAAAGAAAGTTGGAGTAGCTGTTTTAATATCAGGCAGAGTATATATAAAAGAAAAAATATTACTCTCCTAAATAGGGCTGTTTCGTGATGACATATTGCTCTATTCATCAAGAGGACATAAAAATCATCAATATCATGCACCTGAGACAGAGCTTCAAAATATAAAGCAAAAAGTGAGAACTAAAAGGAAAAAGATTATAGTTAGATTATAGTTAGAAATTTCAACATTCCTCTCTCAATAATCAACAGGACAACTAGATAGAAAATAATAAATTCAACAAAAACTTGAACCACACTGTCAACTAACTTGACTTTATTGACATGTCCAGATCACTCCACCTAAAATCAATAAAATGCACATTCTTTAAACATGTACCTGGAACATTTACCAAGGATAGACCATATTCTGGATCATAAAAAATTTAAAAGAATTCATGAGACAAAAATATGTTCTCTACCAAAAGGGGCAAAAGAAATGAAACAAAATAAAGTTTCAGTGACTAAGAAATTTCAGATAGAATGGAGAGGTCATTCTGGAGGTTATTCCTATGTATTATATAGATATTCCTTTTTAGTTTCTAGTGTATTAGCACAGCTAGAAGGAAATACCTGAAACTATTGAACTGGAATCCAGTAGCCTTGATTCTCGATGATGATTGTGTAACTATAGAGCTTTTATGGCGTGACCATGTGCTTGTGAAAACACTCCCTTCATCTAATATATGGGCAGATGAGTGAAAAATTAAAGACAAAAATAAATTTTTATATATATATAGGGGGTATGGGATATTTTGGGTGTTCTTTTCTATTGTTATTTTTATTTTGGGGGGTAATGAAAATGTTCTAAAATTGATTGTGGTGATGAATGTACAACTATAGGATGATACTGTGAGCCATTGATGTATACTTTGGATGAGTATATGGTATGTGAATATATCTCAGTAAAATTGCATTAAAATCATAGGAGATATGTTAATATCTCCACCTATGTCATCAGAAAATATTTCTTTTAAAGATTTTTAAGTCTTGGGCAGCTGTCAAGCTGTTAATGGTGGTTGATAAAAGTTAACCCAATGTAGGGAGTCAGAGAAAGAATTATAAATTATAAATTATCAATGAGATGATATCAAATTCCTGAAGAATGAGAAGTTGTCAGCCAGGAGAGTGGGGACTTTTAACCACAATTTATCACCTAAGGAAGTTTAAAAAATAAGAAAAAACTATTTTACATTACCCAGTTATGTTCCATTTCTGGTATAATTTTCCTTCCCCTTGACACATTTCCTTCAACATTTCTTGCAGCTCATATCTGCCAGTGATGAATTCTTTAGGCTTTTGTGCTTGAAAGAGAGTTTATTTTGCCTTTATAATTGAAATATATTCTATCTGGGTGCAAATATCCATATGAATAACTATAGTTTGTCTGTCAGCTGTTCATTCAAGTAAAAATCATATTCCATGAAAAAAAGTGTGTCCTCTGATCAAAATGGAATTAAATTAGAAATTAATACTAGAAATAGATACAAGAGGTCACCAAATATTTGGAACTAAATAATACCCTCCCAAATGACACATGAGCCAAAAAGAAATCGAGAAGAAAATATGAAGGAGGAGGAGGTAAAAATAAGTGTAGAGCAAAAAATCAATAAAACAAAAAAAATACAAACCATAGAAAAAAAACAATAGAAACCGAAGCTGGCTCTTGAGAGTATTAATAAAACTGATAAACCTCTATCCATAATGATCAGGAAGAAAAAAGACATAAATTACCAACATCAGGAATGAGCGTGAATACATTACTAAAGAGCATACAGACATTAAAATAAGGGAATATTTTTATGCAAATTTAATGCCAATAAATTTGACAATATAAACTAAATTGGTAAATTCCTTGTAAGACCTTGCTCAGAAAGAAATAAATAACCTGAATAGCCCCATATCTATTAAAAAATTACATTTTTAATTAAAAGCCTTCTTGCCAAAAATCGCCAAGTTCAGATGTTTTTGCTGACGAATTCTGCAGAATATCCAAGGAAGAAATGATGCCAATTCTACACAAAATCTTCCAGATAATTTATTAGGAGATGACACTTCCCAAGACATTTTCATGAGTCCAGGATTATTCAAATACCCAAAACGGACAAAGATATTACAAGAAAAGGAAACTACAAGTCAATATCCCTCATGAACACAGACACAAATATTCTTAAAAACATTTAAAAAATTTGAATTCAGGAAAGAACATTGTAACCAACTGAAGTTTATTTAGGAATGCAAAGGTTTTAACTTCAAAAATCAGTGTGATTCACTATGTTTACAGAATTTTATGTGTAAAACATATAATCATCTTAATGATCCATATAAAGGATCTAACAAAATCTAACTTCTATCAATGATAAAAAAATTCTCAACAAAGTAGGAATAGAAGGGAACTTCACCCAACAAAGGACATCTTTGATAAACCTATAGCTAATAATGATGAAAAATTGAATATTCCTCCCATAAGATCAGGAATGAAGCAAGGGTGTCAGCTCTCACCACTTCTATTCAACATTGTACTGTAGACTCTAGGCTGTGCAATAAGGCGAGAGAAAAAATAAAATCAATAGTTAAGAAAGGAAGAAACAAATGGTCTTTACATATGTCTTGATTGTCTATGTAGAAAATTCTAAGGAATACAAAACAATCTATTATAACTAATAAGCAACTTTAGCAAAGCTGCATAATGCAAGGTCCCTATAAAAAATCAGTCATATTCTATGTATCGAAAATAATTTTAAATTTAGGTTTAAGAATTACAACTAACAAATTCTTCTGAAACATTAGATACATAGGGATAAAATTGTCAAATGATATGCAAGATCAGAACACTGAAAATTACAAAACATTGCTGAAAGATTTTGAAGAATATATACAAAATTGAGTTTATCCTGTATTCACAGATCAGGATTCAATGTTAAGATGTGAATTATCCTATTAATTATTTATTCAATGAATTCCCAGTAAAAATTCCAAAGGATTTTTTGTACGAATTGCCAGGCTGATTCTAAAATTTATATGGAAATGCAAAAGGCCTGGAATAGCCAAAACAACTTTGAAAAAGATCGACGAAGTTGGATGAATTGCAGTTCCTGATTTTAAGGCTTTTATAAGGCCTCAATAATCATGACAGAATGATAGTGGCATAAATATCACATATAGATCAATGGAATGTAACAGACTCCAGAATTAGAAGAAAATGTAAATGGATAATTGATTTTCTACAAAGGTTTCATGCCAGTTAAATGGGGGAAATAATCTTTTCAGCAAATGGTGCTTTTACCGGTACCACAAGAAATCTGCAAACTTGTATCCTTACACCTTCTAGTTGCAGTATTTCTGGCTTCTGTATGTTTTTGTACCAGTTTAAGTGCCTTTAAATAGTTCTATAAAATATTTTGTTCAAACGTTATGGTTATTGTCTCTGGGGGAGTCCACATTATCACTTCACTCTTCCACCATAACCTGAACTTTCTCTCTGTCAGTCTTTTTAACTGATGGATTAATCAAAGCAGAATCCACCTAAAAGGAGTGTTAGGGGACATCTATGACACTGACATGGCTCTGTAGCAAATAGATGTCTCATCAAAGCTATTTAGACTAAAATTGGGGAACCACTTAAGATACTTTTGAGGCCTATTATTCTCTGAATCCCAAACATCATTTTCTAAATAAGATTTTAAAGCCTTACTAAAACCAACTCCTGGAAATTTTAATACATGGTCCTATGAAGAGACCGAATTACCAAACTAGAGTCTTTGTAGGAGTCAAACCACGAGTGCTTTTTTCTTTCATTAATTAGTTATTCCTGAAAGGTTAACCCCCATTCATCCTACTGGTTTCCTGGTCTCAAGGGCATTGGTATAGACTGAAAGACTTCATAAAACTTAAATAAAGGCAGCAAGTATTTCTAATTGTGAAAGATGTCTAAGAAAGCTCAATGACCTATATTGTGCTGGTTTGAAATTATATGCCCCCCAAAAGACTTGTTCTTCTAATCCTGATTCAGTATTGTAGGATGGGACCCTTTGATTAGATTGTTTCCATGGTAATATAATCCATTCAACTGTGGGTGTGACCTTTTAATTAGCTGGATCTGTGACTCTGACCATTTGAGGTATGACTTGATTAGTTTACTGGAGTCCTTTAAAAGGGAAAACATTTTGAAAAGAGTTCAGAGCCAAAAGAGCCAACATGAGACCCAGACATTTGGATTTGCAGAAAGAAAGCACCCCTGGGAAAGTTTTTGGAACCAGAAGCCAAAAGACCAGCAGATGGCTCCCCAGTTGACAGAGCTGTTCCTGACCCATCGGCCTTTCTTGAGTCAAGTTATCTTTCCCTGGATGTCTTAATTCATCATTTTTATGGCCTTAGAACTGAAAACGTAATAAATTCCCTTTTAAAAAGTCCTTCTCTTTCTGATATATTGCATTCCAGCAGCATTTTACAAACCACAACACCTGTCTTGTCCTTTTGTACTTCTGGTATGACTGGAGTAGCTGTGAAGCCAAAGATGGAAACATATGCTTGCTATACAAAGGTGTTTGGTAACTATAAAAAGGAATTTTCTTGGTTATGTTAAGACATGGATCAGGTTTTAAGTTATGCATAATCCAACCTATGCATACCTTGGTAGGCAAATGGAGAAGTCACATAGAGTCATATGGAAAAGTGGAGGCATTGTGAGCTGATGGAGGAACAGTTTCTTAGATAACTGTGTCATTGTCTAAGGTTAACCTTCCTCAGGTCCATCATTGGGATCAAGCCTTGACTATAAGTGCCATTGGCAGAATCAAAAGATCAAAAGAGAAAGAAGGAATGTAAAAAACAAAGGAAGACGTGCAGGTGGTGGGGTGGGGAAAAAATTGCATACTGGTTTCAGTAACTGGCCATCAACTGTCCCTCTTCCTCAATCTCACTGCTGAATTAACTAAGAAATAAGCTTCAAAATCCTTTGGATTTTACCATTGTAACATTTAGTAAAGCCTATATCCCCACTGTTAGGGTGACAGGGAGTCAGTGTGGACTAGGAATCAGGAAGCCTACATTCTAGTTCAGCTTTACAATTTATTAAAAGATAAAATAATCTCTCTCAAGCCACCCAAAATGGATTGTGAGATAAATGGCTTCCATTCAGCCTGCGAAGGCCTCTGGTCTTGTCAAATTTGGTGTTGACACTTTACCTTCTCGCCACACATCTTGTTTCCTTGGTCAGATGGTTATCTCTACTTACAGTTCCTATTTGATATGATCCATAACCGGCATCTTCCAAATGCTTGTGTATTACAGTAATTTAATCTCCTTAGGTAAAGAGTTCTTAGAATTTTGCTAATGGAACTGGCCTGTAGGAATACTATCTCAGACTGGAATATGGCCTTTGATTTCCTTCTGGAATTGAATGGTTCCTGAAATTTTATAGATAGAAGGATTTGGAGCCCTTGTCAGACAGAAATCATTAATTCAAAAGTTTATCAAAAGACATGGGGAAAATGCATAAAATAATGAATGAAGATGCAAAGTGGAATACTGTCAAGCATCTAAAGAAACAACATGAAAGCATTGCACTCAGTGTCCGGAAACCAGTGAAATATAATCTAAGAGGCTGGTTGCTTCCACAGGTTATTTCACGACTTCTAGTGTGTCCCCTGTAGAGCTGAAGTAAAAATACACCACAGATTTAGTTTTAAAAATATATTTTATACGTAATAGTCAGTGATGATAATATCTTAGGAGTGAAAGGATGAGGCATGATCTCCTGAGGCTCCCTATGGTTCTATAACAATGATTTTTAGATATTTTAAAAATTATTTGCAGATATTTAATAGATGTTGTAAGATTAGCATAGTTTAGTCAAGTGGTGAGAGAAAGAAAAATTATTCTTATGCCTGAAAAGAATACTCATATTTTAGTATAGTCTTGGGTCATATTGCTGCTATTTAACTTTATTTTCTTATTTCTACTTTGCCCTGAGGCGAAACATGATGGATCTATAAAAGGAAACTGGAGCGTGTAAACAGAAACTTTCATATAATATGAAGAGGGGAGAGTCATATTTCTTTTACTTTGTAGGAAAATAGAAATTTAGTAATTTGGTTCTTCATTTATTCATTAAATATCGATGACTGCTACTCTGTAGTATTCAGTGTACTAGGCACTAGGAATTGCATGAGATAAAATAGAATTCCTGTCCTCAAGTTGATCATAGTCCAGTGGGAAAGACAGATGAGACCTTTGAAGTAACAGTACCATAGAAACTTTATGAGAAGGGTAATTACAGGATACATCGGGAACCCATATTTGGGTCCTTCACCCAACCTAGGGAGTCAGAGAAAGAATTATAAATGAGATGATATCAAATTCCTGAAGAATGAAAAGTTGTCAGCCAGAAGGGTGGGGATTTTTGTTTGAAGTATTCAATCCAGGTAGAGAAACAGTGTGTGAGAAGTCTCAGAAATGAGACTAATTTAAGGTGTTTAAGATCACTTACCTTTGCCTAGAGTATGTATTTCAAGTGTAAGTTACACAAGGTGAAAGTCAAAGTCGGGACTAGATTATGAAGGACCTTTTCTGCTATAAGATAGACGTACTTAGGGCAATAGGGAGTCATTATATCCCAAGATTTCTGCTTTAGAAAGATAAGTCTAGGTGATACGTGTACAGTGAATTGTCGGAGTGAAAGAATAGAAACCAGGAGATTAGTTAAGAGGCTATTGCAGTCATTGAGATGAGAGACAATATTGAACAAGTAGTGGCAGTGGAGATGTAAAATGTTGGTATATTGTAAAGATGACAGATACATTAAATCCTCATGACTAGCTTACTTACCTAGTATGTTACAATGTGTTTCTCTCAAGTCTTGGTTTTAAATTAAACAGTAAACTATTGAAAAGAATTGTGCCTAAGCTTTGTATTATTATAAATCTTACTCCAAGTTGTGTCTATTGGCTAAATGTACTATTTAATGAATTCAAAAAATAATTCCAGGTTGATTAAAAAGCATAATTGAAGATAAAATCACATTAAGACCCTATATCTTGTTTATCCATGCTTAAGAATACCAGGCTGTCTGAATAGGCTATAACTCACGAATATGTAAACCAGAATAGTATCAACAGACAGAGCCTCTGTAATACTATTTTTTTGCCAACCTAAATCTATGAAGGAAGAGCTAACCATTGGCTGACAGTTAAACAATAGAGAATCAGGGACAACTCCTAGGAATCCAGGCTAAAGAAAGAAAAATAAGATTAAAATATTCTGAGTGGAGACATCTGTAGTCACACAACCCAGAAAAGACTGATTTTACAAATAAAATCCAGGCTTTTTAATTTAGGTTTTTTGTTTGTTTGTTTGGTTTTTTGCACAGGCAGGCACCGGGAATTGAACCTGGGTCTCCGGCATGGCAGGCGAGAACTCTGCCTGCTGAGCCATCGTGGCCTGCCCCAGGCAATTTGATTTAAAATGAAACAAAACAAAAATGAAAAATCTGCAACAATAACAACCCTCAAGGAAAGAAATCAAAATAGATTGTGTAAATTCTTATAAAAAACAGTAATTTTCAACAAAATATCAAGACATGCCCAAAACAAGAAAGTGTGACATATTCAGGAAATGAAATGTCAGTAGAAACTATCTCTGAGTTTGCTCAGATGTTGGATTTAACAATAACAACAACAAAGAAGACTTCAAAATAGCTATCATAATATGTTAAAAGAATTAGGAAAATCAGGGCCAAAGAATGAATGGAAAATATGATGACAGTGGGCCAGTACATAGGGAGCATCAAAAGAAATAGAAACTATTAAAAAGTACCAAGTGGAATTTATAAGTTATAAAGTACAATAATAAAAAGGGAAATTGCACCAGATGGGCATAATAGCAGATTAGGGGTGGCAGAAGTAAGAATCAGTAAATTTGAAGACATATAAAAAGAAATGATCTAATCTGAAAAATAAAGAGAAAAATGATTAAAAAAAATGAATAAAATCCCTAATATGTGTGGGGCAACATCAGGTATACCAACATAAGCATAAGGGGAATCCCAACAGGAGAGAAGACAGGTATAGAGTTAGAAAAAGTTCTTGAAGAAATAATCGTCAAACACTTCCTAAATTTGATGAAAATCATTAATCTACAGATCCAAGAATTTCAACAAACACCATGTATTATAAACATTACACTCATTATAGACAAACTATTGAAAGACAAAGACAAAGAGAAGAACCTGAAAACAGTAAAAGAAAAAACACCCATCACATATGTGGAAGCATCAATTTAATTAGCAGCTGAGGTCTCATCAGAAGCAATGATGGTCAGAGGGTAGAAGAATAAAATGGTCAGAGTTCTGAAGCAAAATTTTAAAAGCTGTCAACCAAGAATTCTATATCCAGCAAAACTAGCCTTCAAAAGTGAAGTAAAAATTTAAAAAATCCAAGAAAATCAAAGGTAAAGAATTCATTGTGAGCAGATACGTCTTATAAGAAATGCTGAAGAAGGTCTTTCAGGCTGAAAGGGAAAGACACCAGAGGGTAAATCAAATCCACAGGAAGAAATGAAGGACACTAGAAGTGGTAATATGTGGGTTAATATAAAAGGATGTATACATTTATAATTTCTCTTTGTTTAGAGGGAATTCTTTAACAGTAAAGAATTTTAATTAATTCTTTAATACACGAAAGATTGTATAATGATAGCAAAAACGATAACACTATTTCTGGGTTTATAAAACACATTGATGTAACGTGTATGAAAATAATAATGCTAAGGACTGGGAAGAAACAGTGTTGGAGCAAAGGTGCTATATTCTCCCAAAGTTATGTCATTATTAACCTAAAATCGATTGTGATAAATTGACACATATTGTAATTCCTAGGTCAACTGATAAAAATAACATTACTAATCATGGCTGAGGAATGAACAGAGAAACTGAAACGATACAGTCAAAAATAATTGTTTAACATAAAAGACCATAAAGAAGGTGCAGAGGAACTTTGGGTGTAAAGTGTATCTCCTGTACACAAGATATCATTGGACCATTTTATATTTTTTATCCAGCCTAACAATTTCTGCCTTTTATTTGGATTGTTGAATCCATTCATATTTAATGTTATTATTGACATAGTTGGATTTATGCCTGTTTTTAAATTTTTGTTTTCTAAATACTTCAAGTCATCTTAGTTCCTCTGTTCCTCTTTTACTGCTTTCATTTACAATAGTAAATATTTTCTAATTTAGCATTTTTATTTCTTCAATGAGTTTTTCATTATACATTATTTTATTCACTTCCTTAATGATTGTTCTAAAGCTTACCATATAAATCTTATATTATCAGAATCAATTTCTATTACCTTTTTCTCCCTTTGGTGATATTCTTGTTATATATACAAACCCAGCAATTCATTGTTGCAAGTATTATCTTATACAATTTTATTTCTTTTAATGAAGCTAAGAAAAGAAAGGAAAGTAAGTAAATATTTATAGCTTTTCTTATATTAACATTTTTATTTGTCATTTCTGTTTTTTTTTTCCATTTGTTGCTGTGGATTCTAGTTACCATCTGGAGTCTTTTTATTAGACCAGAACAGCTTTGTTCCTCCCCACCTCCTTTGTACTATTATTGGCAAATACATAATGCATTTCTATATGTTATAGGCTCAACACTACATTATATACACACTATTTTATACATTTGATTTTTTTTTGCATGGGCAGGCACCAGGAATCGAACCCGGGTCTCCGGCATGGCAGGTGAGAACTCTGCCACTGTGCCACTATTGCCCGCCCTATACATTTGATTTTTAAATCAATTAGTGGAAGAAAGAAGAAGAAATGTGCATTTATAACTATAATCACATAATTACCTCTACTGATTTTCTTTAGTTTTTCATATGCATTGCATTTACTGCCTTGAGTCACTTGCTTTCAGTCTTAAGGACTTCTTTAATAAGTGGGTCTACTAGCAACAAATTCTCTGTTTTTGTTTATCTGGGAATATATTTTACCTTCATTTTGAAAGATAGCTTTGGTGGATATGGATTCCTCAGTTGATAGTATTTTTCCTTTGAGCTCTTTGAATATATTATCCCATTGTCTTGTGACTTCAATTGTTAAGTCAGCTGGTATTCTTACTGGGGTTCCCTTGTAAGTGGTGAATCATTTTTCTCTCGCTGCTTCTAAGATTTTCTCCTTGGTTTTTGCCTTCAAAATTTTTGCTACGATGTATCAGTTTGTGGATCTGTCCGATTTATCCTACTTGGGCTTTGTTGAGCTTCCTGGATGTGCAGAGTGCTGGTTTTCAATATATTTAGGAAGTTTCCAGCAATTCCTTCTTTGAATATTTTGTATTCTCCTTTCTCTCTTTCTGGTATGCTCTCTGTGTACATGTTGGTGCACTTAATATTGCTCCACATTTCCCTCACTCTGCTTATTTTTCTTCATTCTTTTTTTCCTTCTATTTTTCAGCTTGCAAATTTCTATTGATATGTCTTCAAGTTTGCTAAAGCTTTCCTCTGTCAATTCAAATTATTTTGTACCCCTCCAGTGATTTTTTTTATTTGGCTTATTTTTTTACAACTCAATTTCCATTTGGTTATTTTTAGAAATAAATTCTATCTCTTTAATTATATTCTCTATTTCATATGATATTGACATCATACCTTCCTTTACTTCTTTTTAATCTTAGTTTCCTTTAGTTCTTTGAACATATTTATAACTGAATATCTTGAGGTCTTTGTTAAATATGACATCTGGTCACTCTCACTGGCAATTTTGTTGTATCCATTTTTTTCCTGGTGTATGGATCATATTTTCCTGTTTCTATGCATGTCTAATAATTTTCTAAAACTGGATATCTTAGAAAATATTCTAGCAACTCTTGAGTACTAATCACCCCCTCTCATGGACTTGCTATTGTTCTTTGTCCCTGTTTATTTATATAGCAACTGACTGGATTATTTATTTGTCTGTCATCACCCCCATCACCCTTAGTGTGAAGCCTCTAATGTTGCTCCTCAGGTAGTGCCACCTGGGTATATGCACAGTCATCCTGGTATGACTGTTTTTTAGCAGGGCTCTCTTTGACTTTCCCTTTCCATGACTACACCCAGGTGTTGAGATCCATTAATTGTCAGCTGATTGATCTATGTTTTCAACAATGCCCTAGGGGTATAATTGCTTCATAGACTGGTCTGATTAAATTTGGCCTCCATTGAAAGGATAGTTCCGGAGGTTAGAATTTGATATTTGTTCTGACAACAGGAGAACTCCTCCCACCTATCTCTTTTCCTGTTTTTCTCTGACAGACTGGTCTAGAGTTTTGCCTTTATTAACCATGAATTTATCCTTCTCCCATCTGGCTTTCACTATGTACCTCCAGTCTTTTGGGGAGTTTCCTTAGGCTTGAGTTCTCCCTTCTCTATTGTAAATGAAGTTAGTTCCTTTGAGAAACTTGAGAAATCTTTCATTTATGGCCTGCTTCTCCCCTGGGGAGATGCTTTGGTGCTGAGGCTGCAATAATGGTGTGCTTTTCTCTGAGGGTTACATCTACTTTAGGAGCTTTGTGCTTAGTGGAAGGGAGTGGAAATGCCCCCAGGACTCCTCAGTTGCATCTGCCCCTGTAGAATCCCTGTTCAGTGAGCCAGGGTAAGGGCGACCTGTGTTCTAGTATTCTCAGTGGTGCCATGCCCAAGTTAGAACCTCCATGCCTTGAGTGGAAAAAGGAGCCATCATCTCTTGGCCACACTAGCACATAATTTAGCCTCTGCAACCAGTAGCTGGGTGCATGATGAGAAATGCTGATATCTTGCCTGTCATAAGAAGACAGCCCACTAACTGGAGCTTGCAAGAGAGAGATCCCTGTGTTTTCAGCTGTACCATCTCAAGGATGGGGATAGATCTTGGTTCAAATATCTCAGACTCTTCTTCTTACTGAGTTTTAGTAGGTTTCCCTGAGTAAATGTCTTAAAAATTTTTTTTGTATGCACGTAGGACCATTTCCAGAGACTTTAAATGGTTATTTAAAATATTTTTTATCAATTTTGCTAGGGAGCAGGTCCATGGAGCTCCTCATGCTGTCATGCCAGAAGTGGAACTTCTAGAAGCTATTTTTTTGTAAAGTTCATCAGATTATATACATAGATGATCAATGACATCATCTGAGAAGAAAAGCAGTTTTAATTATTTCTTGTCAATCCAATGCCTTTAATTTTTTGCTTGATTTGCCTTGTGGCTAGAACTCTTATGTAATGTTGAATAGAAATGCTGAGAGTGGACAGCATTTTCTTGTTCTTGATCTTAGAGGGAAAGCTTTCAGTCTTTCCCCATTACCTCTCACGTTAGGCATAGGTTTTTCTTAGATACCTAAACTTTATCAAGTTTAGGAAATTCTTTTCTCTCCTAGTTTACTGGAAGGTTTTTAATAAGAATCAATGTTGGATTTTTTCAAATGCTCTTTTTGTGTTTATTGAGTTGCTTATATGGCTTTTCTTTTTTGGTTTGGTAATATGGTAAATTGCAGTGATAGACTTTCTGATGTTTAAGCCCATCTTCACTTTTTAAATAAATACCACTTGGTCATGATATATTATCATTTTTATATATTATTAGATTCAATTGTGCAAAATTTTTTAGAACTTCTACATCTATGTTCATAAGTTATATTAATCAGTAGTTTTCTTGCATTGTCTCTATCAGGTTTTGGTATCAGTGTAAAACTGGCCTCATAGAATAATTTGGAAGTATTCCCTCCTCTTCAATATTTTGGAAGAGTTTTTTATGAAGTTTTATTATTTTTTTCCTAAAATATTTTGTACAATGAATCAGTGAAGCCATTATAGCCTTGAGTTTTCTTTGTGGGAAAGTTGATAATGACAAATTCTGTTTCTTTAATAGATACAAAGTTATTCAGGCTATTTAAATGCTTTTTTGAGGAGCTTAGGTTGTTTCTAGGGGTTTGTCTATTTCTTCTAATTTTTAGAATTTATTGTCATAAGCTTATGATGATATTTACTTATACTTTTAATGTGTGTATAACCTCTAGTTATTTCACCTCCTCCTTTATAATACCGGTAATTTTTTCCTATATATATTTTTTTCCTATATTTTTTCTTTATCAGTCTGGTTAAATGTCTTATAGAACCAGCTTTTGGTTTCATTAATTTTTTTCTTTATGCTTTCTATGGCATTGCTTTCTACTCTGATCATTGTTATTTCATTACTTCTGCATATGTTGGGTTCAATTTTCTCTTCTTTTTCTTTTCTCTTAAGGTAGAAGCTGAAATAATCGATTTGTGATTTATCTTCATTTCATTTAGCCAGCTAAAACATTTATTCAAGTCTGATATTAACCTTAGTTAATATAGCAGATGTTTAATATTATAATTATCCTCCTAATTTCTGCTTTTGTACAGTTTCACAAATTTTGATATGTTGTGTGTTTTGGTTTGCTAGAACTGACAGAATGCAATATACCATAAATGGATTTACTTTTACAAAGGGGTTTCATTAAGTTACAGATTTACAGTTCTAAGGCTATTAAAATGTCCAAATGAAGACATCAAGGGGAAGATGCCTTCTTGGAAGAAAGGCAACTGGCATCCTGGATTCCTCTGCTCATTCTTCTCTGCCAGCTTCTGGTTTCAAAAAGACATTGTCAACTCCTGTGGGTCCTTTTTGTTTCTCCCCAGGGCATTTTCTTTCTTGGTTTCTCTAAACTCTCTCGGTTATCTTAAAGGACTCCAGCAAGTGGACTAAGACCACTTGTATGAGTGAGGCCACATCTCCATAGAAACAACTTCATCAAAAGGTCCCACTGAACAGTGGGTCTGATCTTATAAGATTGGATTAAAAGAATTCAGGCTTTTCTGGGATGTGCTAATATGAAACTGTTATGTACCACAGAATAGCCATTTTCTTTTCCTAATCCAATCTCATGGGAGGTGGACCTATTGTTTGGGGCAGAAACTTTGATTGGATTGTTTCTAGGGAGATGTGACACACCCAGTTGTAAGTTGTGACATTTTGATTGGATTGTTTCCATGGAGATATAATCCACTCAATTGTGGGTGTGACCTTTAGACATGTGACACCTACCCATTTAAGGTGTGTTTACTGGAATCCTTTCAAAGGGGAAACATATTGGAGAAAGCTCAGAAGCAACATGGACACAGGCATTTGAAGGAGATGCTTGGAGTACCGACAGAGAGTAGATGCCGAGATACAGACGTTTGGAGATGCAGAACCCAGCAGACATCGCCATGTGCCTTCCCATGAGGTGCTAAACAAGCCAGAACTCAGAAGGATCCACAGGGGCTGAGAGAGCCATTTGAAACCTGAGGCTAGGAGAGGATGCAGGCAGTAGCCATGTGCCTTCCCATGTGACAGACATTGGCCTTTCTTCGGAGTCGAGATAGCTTTCTCTGGTTGTCTTAGTTTGGACATTTTTGTGGCCTTGGAACTAGAAACTTGTAACTTAATAAGTCCCCTTTATAAAAGCCATTCCATTTCTAGCATATTACACTTCAGCAGCATTAACAATCCAAAACATGGGGGTACATAACAAATTCCAACGAGCACATTGTACTGTCATTTTCCTTCCATCTAAAATATCTTCCAGTTTCCCCTTTGATATTTTCCTTGAATCATAGATTATTCAGAAATGTGATTTCTAGCTTCCAAACATTTGGTGGCTTTTCTGTCTAGAACTGAACACAATATTCTAGGTGTTTTCTGGCTATCTCACAGTTCAAAAGGAAACTATCACCTCTCTCATTCTGTGCATCATACGTCTATAAATTTACTCTAATTAAAAAATTTGGCCTATTTGGTTGTGACATTATCTTTTTGGCTTCTGTTTTAGTTTCCCAGCTGCTAAAACAAATACCATTCAGTTGGTTGGCTTAAACAACTGGAATTTATTGATTTACTGTTTTGAGGTTAGAAGTCCCAAATCAAGGCACCAGTAAGGGGATTCTTTCTCCCTGAAGACTGGCATTCTTGTGGTGACTGCTGGTGACCCTTGAGATTCTGCAGATTTTCCATCACACAGCAAGGCACATAGTGATGGCTTCGTTCTCTTCGGAGTTCTGTTTATTTCAGCTTCTTGCTTCTCCGGTGGCTTCTTTCTGTGGCCTTCTCTATAGGGCCTCAAGTAGTAGGATTAAGACCCATACTGATTCAGTTAGCCACACCTTAGCTAAAATTAACCTCATCAAAAGGTCAGATTTACAATGGGTTCATACCACAGGAGTGGATTAAGGTTAAGAACATGTTTTTTGGGGGTATGTAACTCCAAGGCAGCACAGTTTACATTGAAGTTTTGATAAATTAAATCTATCAGACCTTTTTCTCTTTACCATCAATCAGCCAATCTCCTCAATCCCCTCAATCCTATGTTACAGTATTTATTTTCAAATCTAAATGCAAGTATTTCTATTTATCCCTATTAAATTTCATTTATATTTCATCTTAATAATTTCAAGTTTTATATAACTTTTAAGTCCTGGTTCTTTTATTTCAGTACATTGACTACATGCTGTTTAATTTTGTCTACATACTTGAATCGGTCTAGTTTTTATGTCTTTATTTTAGTTTTTTTTT
>PVIY010023279.1:6053-39644 GCA_004026745.1 Myrmecophaga tridactyla | reverse complement strand
TCCTTAGATAAAATATCTGTGTATATGCTTTGAGGCAAACCTGCTTTGTCTTGAACAGCAACTGATCCTTTCCCCAAGACTGTTGTTATGGGTTGTGGTACAACTGTGGCAAGGGAAGTGGCAATTACCTCTCTGACAATTCCAGAGCTCTGAACTCCTCCACTGGTATTGCTCACATTAATAGTCCATTGTTCACTGCCATCGGCTTATTTGGACACCCTTTATTTAAACTTGTCTTCGAAAGAGTAGTGGAGTGCTGAAATGCTATACATTGCACAGATGTCTTGTGAGTACTGATAGCTTTTACTGGTGATTTCAACGTCCTTGAATCGTACTGATATATTTTCCCATGGGAAGATCCAATAGCCAAAGTGGCACCATCAGGCATGAAATCTCCTGCAGTTAGAGGGGCGTCAGCCACTGAAGTTCTCACCAGTTTCTTACTTGAAGTATCATAGAGAATGATTCTTTTATTCAGGCCTATGGTAACAAATAGCAGTTCTTTGACAGGAGAAAAGCAGAGGCTTGAAGCTATAGCTTTATGTGTACTTTCAAAGTTATGCTATGGGCTCTGACTATTTACATCCCAGAGAGTTACTATTCTATTATCTGAAACACTGCCCAGTAACGATTTATTATTTATTTATTTATTAAACATAACCACATATAAACACAAACATTCTTACCACATGATCATTCCATTCTTGACATATAATCAATAACTCACAATATCATCACATAGTTGCATATTCATCATCACGATCATTTCTTAGAACATTTGCATCAATTCAGAAAAAGAAATAAAAAGAAAACAGAAAAAAAATCATACATACCATACCCCTTACCCTTCCCTTTCATTGATCACTAGTATTTCAATCAACTAAATGTATTTTAACATTTCCCCCCTTATTATTTATTTATTTTTAATCCATATGTTTTACTCATCTGTCGATAAGGTAGATAAAAGGAGCATCAGACACAAGGTTTTCACAATCCTGGGAACGATTTCTCAAACAAGGAGTACTTCAAGTGCAGAGCAGACTGGTTATAACCATGGTGAAAAGGAGTACTAGATAAGTTAGTGTTATACTGTGCAAAATAATTTTCACCAGTCGGAGACCCAGAAGCAATACAGCAATCACTCCAATTATATGTTACACATGTTAACTTCATCTTTATGATCCTTAAGAGATCGATGAACTATTTTTTATTCTAAATCCCCAATCTTAACAGCTTTATTTAGGCCTTCACTTACCAAATACATAGATGTGGAATTTAAATGGACACATATCTGCTTTTGCCCTTCTGCTAGCGCTAAAACTGGAACATGCTTACCCTTGCAACTTGAAACGACTATCTTGTCGCCACTGGAAGATGCCGTTACTAGAAGGTTATCATTACTGCTCCAACATATTGAGCTAATTCCATTCGGTGATGTGTGTGGGTTGGACTTATCCACCAAAGTCACAGAGGAAACATTCCATATTTTAATATCATTCCCCGATGAAGCAAATCTGAGGTTTTCCTGCATGACTGTACCTCAACGCGGTGGTACAGCGGGGTGCCACAGCAGGCCTGCTCTGGCACTCTTAACAGACTTTTTAATTGACATTGGAGTTAACTCCTCTGTCTTAAATGAAAACAGGAAATTCTTTCACCAAGGAACTGTAGCCGTTTTTGGCATGTTTGGAGCCTCAAATGATAGGTCTTTCCCACAACCCCTTGAATACCAAGTAGGGGATGACAACACAGTTTCTCTATGTGCCTGAGGGTCCTGTGCCAGTACTCAGATGAGACTAACCAACCAAATTAAATTCATGAGTGACCTTCTCAGCAGAAACAGTAGACACTGAAGTTCTTCCAGGCCAGGCTTGCACCCTTCAGTCTGCCCTGCTACACCTAGGAGGAGTCCAGTTCAAGATTCCTAAAGACATCCTTCTGAAGATAAAGCCAGAGACGTGAGCCGACGGGATGCCAGGAAGAGCCTGCTGAACCAAGTCAGATAAAAGTCCTTCCCAGCGTGAACATTCCTAACCTTAAGCAATACTTCTTAAAGAAAGAGACCTGAGAAGACAGAACCATTAATAGACTCTATTCTAAAATATCAGTTAATCTGACCTTGCCAACTTCCATACAACACCCTTATCCTACCTGTCCTAAAATCAGGTATAGAAAGGAGCATCGATTTGTGCAAGACCTGAGAGTAACCAATCAAATAGCAAAGGACATTCATCCAGTAGTGCCAAACATTTACGCATCGCGAGCCACTTGTCCAGAGATCTCTGCTGGTTACTGTACTAGAGCTAAAGAATGCTTTCTATCATGTACTATTGCGCCCTGAATCTCAGGAACTATTTGCTTTTGCATGGGAGGATTCCTGGACTAATGTCAAGCCTCAGTATTGTTGGGCTGCTCTCCCCCAAGGTTTTAGAAATGCCCCTACTTTGTTTGTAAAAACCTTAGCAAAAGATTTAAGAGAATTTACAATATGTTGCTATCTTAATCACCAGCAGATTGGAAGGCGCATCCAACCACAATGCTATATATTTTTTTGGGGGGGGTGCATGGTCCAGGAATAGAACCCGGGTCTCCCGCATGGAAGCACAATACTATTTTAACTATGAATTTTCTAGCAGATTGAGATTATAAGGTGTCTAAGAAGGAAGTTCAGATTTCACAGCCCACTGTAAAATATTTAGGGTTTGAGTTGTCGAGGGGACAGAGAAGCTTATTGCCTGACAATAGAGACAACTTGGCCAAAGTAGCCGAACCTATCACCTAGAGACAACTGTGGATTTCTAGGAATGGCAGGATTCTGCCACATTTGGATACTGGGCTTTAGAGTTTCGGTTAAACCTCTATACAAGGCTTTGAAAGGTAGAGATAAAGAAACATTGGACTGCAGAAAGCCAAAAAGCATTTTGTAAAATAAAATAAAAACTTCTGACAGCTCTAGTCCTAAGTCTCCCAGATTTCAAAAAGTCCTTTGCCTCACTGTGTTGCCCCTTCTGGAACAGAAAGGGAGCTATAAGCTTACCCCTGGGGGGCTAGGCAAATACCAAGCTATCTTGCTAGATAATCCAAATATAAAACTAAAAGTGTTCTCCTCTCAATCCTGCTACATTACGCCTCAACACTCAGGGAGAACCTGTTCATAACTGTATACAAATAATTGAGAAAGTCTATTCCAGCCAACTGGATGTCATGGACCAACTACTACAGAAGCCAGACCTGGAAATGTTCACCCACGGAAGCAGTTTCATGACCCAATAACATCAAAGAGCTGGGTATGCAGCAGTAACCCTACAAGAGACACTTGAGGCAGAGGCCCTTCCTTTGCTCGATGAGCAGAACATACAGGCTTCACAGGGCCTTAAATTTAGGGGAAAAAATGGGTAAATAAACACACAGAGTCCAAATATGCCTTTTCAATAGTTCACGCACATGGAGCTATATGGAAAGAAAGAGGGCTACTAACTTCTGGGAGAAGGGAAATAAAACCTGCTGGCATGATACTGCCTTACTCTATGCCATTATACTGCCACAAGAGGTTGCAATTATCCATTGCCCTGGACACCAAAGGAAGGAGGACCTGATAGCAAGAGGGAATCATTTAGCAGACTGTGCTGCTAAAAAGGCAGCAAAATTTCAACAGCCAATAACCATGGCAGCTCTCATATCAAGCATTGACTTAATGCCCTCCACACTGAAATATTCCTCCAATGACATATTAAGAGCTGAGGAATGGGGATTTCCTCTCCAACCATGACATCCATCACATCTGCAGTATGACCCAGAGGCATCAGGGGAACCAGTAAAAGCCACTCCCAAAGGCTGGATTTATACATGGAGGGAGTAGCATTATCCAGAAAATTTAATGAAAAGAATTATTTATCTGCATTAAGGCACTCATTATGGGAGAGACATCATGTGCCAATGGCTTCAAAAATACATTGTTTGGTCCTAACATGAGAAGAACCACATAAAAGGTGACTTGAGAATGTCTTAGTCTGGGCCAAAAATAATCCTAAGACAGGTCCCCACCACCCATGAAGGGGGTCCAAGCATGAATAGGATAAGGGGAGGACTGGAAATAGATTTTACCAAATCTATTTCCAAAATATGGGAATAACAAATACCTCCTCATTTTGTGGACACTTTTTCAGGTTGGGCTGAGGCGTTTCCCTTTGGAACCAAGAGGGCATCTTAAGTGACTAAAGCATTACTAAAGTAATGGTTTGGAGTGTCACACTCTATCCAAGGCCATAATGGGATTGCTATTATTACCAGAGCCACCTGAGAAGTGTCAGAGACTTAGGCATTCACAGAAAGCTACCTACAGCTAGGATACCACAGTCTACAGGGAAGACTGAAAAGATGAACCACAGTCTAAAAAAAAACCATAGCCAAAAATTTGTCAAGAAACTAATCTGACCTAGGACAAAGTTCTACCAGTTGTCCTGCTTAGGATAAGAGTAGCCCCCAGAAGAAAGCTCAGTTTGAGCCCCTATGAAATGGTGTTTGGGAGACCTTCCTTAAAACCAGTCTGAATAATGAATATGTAATTGATGAATCAGGAACCATAAAGTATGTTCAGTCCTCAGGAGACACTTTCTGCAATATATCAATATATCTCTGATTGACTCCCATTTCCAACTGATGTCCCCGTACATTGTATCAATCTGGGGGATTTGGTGCGTCTTAAAAATTGGAAGACACGGCACTCAGATAGACAATTAAAAGTCCAGTGGGGTGGACCTATCAGGTTACTCACTCTTCTGTTAAGTTGCAGGGAATCTGGCCTTGGATTTATCACTCAAGAGTGAAAGTTATCTCTACTCAAGAAGGTGATTCTCCACCCTCTTTTCAGAAGACTGAAGCCCCAGTGAAGGCGTCATACTGAAGTTAAGACCACCATCCCAGTAGAAGTCTCTCCTCACCTCCCAGCCACACCTATGAACATATCATGACCTGAAGCTACTTTTTAGAAGAACCAAAGATAAGTGATTAATGTAGACTGCATTACTTGGCTATATGTTCTATTTTCCTTCATTAGATGGATTCTCTTTATTATCTTTTATGAACTGATGTCTGTCTGCCTCTTGCCCAGGTTGGAATAATTTTCTTTACAACTTGTAAGAATTACACATTAAGGAATAAATATACCATAGTCCATACAGGTGTATATTTAGAATTGAAGTTATAATTTTTTTTTTAAAGAATGACTTTCTGTACTTTAATTCTCATAATTTTGTCCACCTGGTTGCCCTTGCTTCATGGACAGGGAATTAGAAGAAAAACCTTGTTATAAAATCAACACAGGCTTTAGCTTGGGGAAAACAACTGCACAATTGCTGTATATGCAATCCAACTCCCTATACAAAAGCCCACTCCTACCCTGCTATACCTGTGACCAATTTTCTTCAAACTCCTGAGTTAATTCCACTAACGGATCACTAGAATCTTAGGCTTCTCATAAAAGGGTAACTGCTCACTTTAGCTTCTATTCTTTCTTGACTCTCACCCCACATCACAACTGTTCCCTAGAAATAGAAGGAAATATAGAACCCTACTCCTAAGCTCCTCTCAGATGTTCCATGATCTATATGGTTGTAGAGCTAACTTATCCTGGTCTATGCAGACAAGTATAATCCTACAACATGTAACTATACAGTAAATAGAATTCTGAATGATATGGTAAACTGCTAGAACCTTACAAAGGGAGCCATAAAAAAACAGATATCAATTACATTATCAAAAGGCCTAGGAATTAGGATATAAAAATCCAAGAAACTAGAATAAATAACAGAAAACCTGTAAAAACCCCTCCTGCCAATTATACTCCTTGTTTGAACCTTATAAAGTAGCCCCTTAACTCCTCTCTGTCATGACTTTAACAAAACTTTAGATAGTCCTAAGGTATTTAAACAAATACAAGCCTTAAAGAAAACTTCTTGGGAACCTCTCTGTGCCCCAAATGGATATATATTTACCTGTGGAAGTCCCATGAATCATTTGCCTTTAAAGGCTTTTGAAGAAGGCATCTTTGACACTGTGGTCCGGATGCTGAAATGTATAAATAATGTATGGATAAAAGGCCAGTGTACTCCAGGGTATTTAAGACCTGACATTTCTATATATCAACCTATTAATCATCATAATAAACAGGCACTAGGTATGATTATAGCTGGATTGGGATTAACTATAGGACTGTTGGCTCCTTGGGTTGGGTTTGCTTACCACAAGACAGCTTTAAACAATTTGACTGCAATGGTTAAGGAACTTGCTAACTCGACTATTACTACACTTGAAATCATTTGAGTCTCCATCAACTCTTTGGCAAATGTTGTCATGATCAATCAGATGGCCTTAGACTACCTTTCAGAAGAATAAGGAGGGGTGTGCACTATAGCAAACACCTCCTGCTTTATTTGGATAACTACCTCCAGCTAGATTGAATTAAATATGCAAAACTGTAAATCAAGCTACCTGGCTACATAATAGTAACACCTGCACAAACCTTGTGGGAATGAATTAAAAGCTACTTGCCCCAGCTATCTTAGTTCTTACCCATTTTAAGCCCAACAATAATTGAAATGCTTCTTCTGTTTAGACTTTTAGTGCTGAACTCTGTTGTCAAATTTGTATCCCAGAGACTGCAATCCACAGGACTCTTCTACTCAGACAGCAGGGGTACCAGCCTGTGCCTGGGCTACCAGCAATAGCTAGGGAGATAGACATCTCCGAACCACTTCCCCAACCTGGGACTCGAGAATACCCCCAACTGCATGCCAAGGTGTTCCAGTCATTAAATCCCAACCTGCATGCCGAGGCAGCAGAAAGCAGAGTAGTTGCTACTCTTGATCCCTCAAGATCGAGGAATGTAACAACAAAAGAGGGGAATGAAACTGCACTCACCTTCCCAGTGAACATCCCTTCCCTTTACTGGCTTTGCAAAAGTTTCTATTTCCTTTGCTTGAGTTCTCTCCTCTTCATGTTTATTCAGAATAAATTTGCCACACTGCAAGAAAAGTTACTGGATATTGTTGGTAATTTTCTTTTATTGTGGTATCTTTACCTGGCTTTGGTATTAGGGTGATGCTGGACTCATAGAATGAGATGGAAAGTGTTTCCTCCTCTTCAATTCTTTGGAACAGATTGAGCAGTAATGGCTTCAATTTTCTTCTTTGAATGTTGTTAAAATTAACCAGTGAAGCCATCTGGTCCTGAGCTTTATTACTGTTGTTGGGAGGATTTGATTATTGATTCAATTTCTTTACTTGTTATTTGTCAGTTGAGATCTTCTACTTCTTCTCTTTTTTTCAAGTTTGCATGTCAATGACTTAAATTTTTTTTCATCAGAGAAATTGTAGGTTTATAGAAAAATCATGCATAAAATACAGAGTTCCCTTATATGACTGTTCTAGCTGCCAGAATGCAACACACCAGAGATGGATTGGCTTTTAATAAAAGGGGATTCATTTTGTTAGTTCTTCAGAGGAAAGGCAGCTAACTTTCACTGAGGTTCTTTCTTATGTTGGAAGGCACAGGGCGATCTCTGCTGGCCTTCTCTTCGGGCCTCTGGGTTCCAACAACTTTCCCCGGGGTGATTTCTTTCTGCATCTCCAAAGGCCTGGGCTGAGCTGCAAGTGCTGACATGAGGTATGCTGAGCTGCTCGGGCTGTACTATGCTGCGCTCTCTCATTTAAGCACCAGCCAATTAAGTCAAACATCATTCATTGCAGCAGGCACACCTCCTAACCGACTGCAGATGTAATCAGCAACAGATGAGGTTCACGTACCATGGGCTCATGTCCACAGCAACAGAACTAGGAGCTTTCACCTGGCCAAGTTGACAACTGAATCTAACTACCACAATGACCCAATTATTAACACCTTGCATTAATGTGGTATATTTGTTGAAATGCTGAAAGAACATTTTTAATAATTGTACTATTAACTATATCCCATGGTATACATTAGGGTTCATTGTATTGTACAGTCTTCTGTGTGGTTTTTAAAAACTGTATTCTAGTAACATACATATAATCTAAAATCTCCATGTTAAAAAAACTTTATTTTGAAATAATTTCAAAGTTACAGGAAAGTTGCAAAAATAATACAGAAACAGTACACAGAACTCCACTGTACCTAGATTTACCAAGTGTGCTGGTTTGAATCCATTATGTACCCCACGTTTTAATCGTGGCCCAATCTTGTGGACGCAGCTATTTCTTTTAATCCTGAGTCAAACTGTAGGGCAGAAATTCTTGATTAGATTATATCCATGGAGAGATGACATGCCCAGTTTTGAGCATGGCCTTTTGATTAGATGGAGATATGAGTCCACCCATTCCAGTTGGGTCTTGGTTAGTTTACTGGAGTCCTTTAAGAGAGGAAACATTTTGGATAGAGCAGAAATGTCAGCAGCCTCAGAGCCGATGGAGAGAGAGTTGACACAGATGCCATCACTTGGAGAACAGAGACAATAGAGATGCCTGGAGCACAGCAGATGTCACCATGAGATGTTAATCAAAACAGAACCTGGAGAGAACTTCGGGAAGCCAAGTGATGAAGGTCAGCCCCAGAAAAGCAAAGTGAGGTATCCCCACAGGCACAGAGGCTGAAAGCAATGGAGCTCAAGAGCAAGGGACCAGCAGATGCCAGCCATGTCACTTCTCAGTTGACAGAGGTGTTCTGTACCCATCAGCCTTCCTTGAATTAAGGTATCTTTCCCTGGATGCCTTAGCTTGGACATTTTTAAAGGCTTAGAACTGTAAACTGGTAACTTATTAAAGTCCCCTTTTAAAGCTGTTCCAGTTTTGGTATATCACATTCCGGCAGCTTGCAAACTACTAGCATTTTGCCATATTTGCTATATCATTTTACCTATCCATCTACCTATCTGTTTATATATTTTTCTAAACATTTGAAAGTAGTTTGCATACATCCTTCCCCTCAAAGACTTAGCACTTCCACGTATGTTTCTCAGCTCACTCTCAAGGAAAGGCCGGTCTGATCTTAGCACTCATTGGGTGACCCAACAGGGCACAGGGTAGTGGGGTGGCTCTAGGCAAATGGCACCATGGGTGGGGTGCTTTCTTGCTACTAGTTAATGCGTAGATAGAGCAAGCACTAACCTTCCTAGGAGCTGCAACGTGCCCTTGGCTCTTGATGGGTTTATAATGATATAGCCTAGTGCGGACCACTGGTGGAAAGTCTCCTTCAACTTGGCTTTTAATCCCAGCAGTGACATATCCTACAAAAGATCCCCTTTGATGGTTTCAGCACATGGCTTCAGCCTGCTAAGACCTGGGTTGTGCTATTGATTGTCCAGCAGTCCTTCCAGCCCAACGGTATTTGCAGTTTGGTGTGTAGCCCTTTTCTCATCATCCCACTAGCTGGCAGATATGAGGAGGTTGGGCCAGGGTGAGCTCCCCCTCCCGCTACCACGGGATGTTTAAAGATCCATCAACCAAATCTTTCTGAACACAAGTGTTTGCCTGGGGTTGACATCTAGCTGATCTGTTGTCACTTTCCAAAACCCACCGTTAGACCTTTTTGGAAACTGGGGGTTTTCTGGTCTCCATTCCATAGTCCCAGGTATTTCTGGTTTTCCAGAAGTCTTCAAACATAGTAGGCCTCATCTTACCCACACTGGACATAACTCACTTAGAACACCAGGGGATTCTTTCTCTCTTCTCCCACAGCTGCATGTCCATCCTTCCAAGTGAGAGCTCCCAATGGGAGTTAAGCAGAGCTGCTTGGCCTTTGCCCTTTGCTAATATAACATCTGCCAGCCCCCTGGAAACCTATTTTTGCATCAACAGGCATCAACCTCCACTTCTTCCCCTGCTACCCTTAGCTTTCACAAGATTCAGCTGGTGCTGCATTTTAGCCTTCCTGAGGTCACTCCTCTGACCCCATGCTTGCTCACATGACCTCAGCCTTCCATGGTCATAGCACCTAAGGCAGCTATGGTGTGTGTTCTGATGCCTCTGCCTTTGCTTCCTCAATAGAATCATCTGGGATTTGGCTACCAACAGTGAAGCATAGGTAGGGAGAATGTCACCCTTGGGAGCACCCATGTCTCTTGAGCCTGGAGGCACTTTGGACATAGATTGTTTACCAGTTGGCAAAGGTGAAAGTAAGGTTAGTCCAAGTTTAGTGCCTGGCTCTGCCAGGATTTACTTGGATGTGCCTTTTGGTGAGTTAGTGGCACTTGTTAAGCCAGCAATGTCCAGCTTCCCTATCAAAGGGATTGGCACATGGCAAGAGTGCAATGAAGGCCACACACTCTTTGCTGTGTTCTATGTATCCTCTGAGTGTAGCACAGGGGATGTGGGGTGGTTCTGCTGCCATTGGAGGCAGCTCTGGGTCCCAGGTGACCCCTCTTCAGCTCTCTCCCTGCCCCAGGAACATGGGGCCCATGAGGAAGTTCCTGGTGGACGGTTCCAAGAAGCAGACGCTGCTCATTGAGAAACTGCTGGAATTTCAGTCATATTGTGCAGGCACCCAGTGGGCTGGCTGGGGGCTCCAGTGGGAGGCTATCATCACTTGGCCACCCAGCTCAAGTGGCCCGTGACCACCGTGTTGAGGGTGGGGAGGAACAGGGTGCATAGGGGAGGCTGGAACTGGAGTGCTGGATCATTCCCTCCCACTCCTGTATTCCCCATCATCCCCGACATTCCCATCGTGGATGCCCAGGTTGGGAGGTCTACAACTGTTTCCTCATGTACAGTAAAGATTTCCTATGTTCCTCAGCTGGCAGCCAGAGGCCCAGTGATCCAATGTCACTGGTGAGTGGACTTGGGACTGCAAAAGGAGGGTGAAGGTCCTGGGAGGGGGTGGGGCCGTCACAACTTGGCAGCTCCATGCAGTTGTGTGCACAGAGCATATGGGTGTGTGCTTAGGGGAGATGCATATGGGTCGTGCAAGTATGCATGGGTTCGTGCGCATGAAACCATGTGCAAACACAGCTCCAGGTTTCACCAGCTGTGTCATGGAGAGGCAGGTCCCTCACACCGTCCTAGAGAAGAGGCAGGTCCCTCACACCCTCCTATGAAAGAAGCAGGCACAGCCTGGAGCCCCAGAACCAGGTGCCAAAGGGTGGTGCCAGCCCCCACACCCAGGGCTCTGCTCAGCCCTCCTCAAGTCTTGACACAAGGCCATGAAAGACCCCTCAACCCTGTCTCCTGAGTGCTCAAGTCTAGGTCTGCCCCCACTGTGGGACATCAGGTGGCCTTCTCTGTGTCTCCGTTCTCTGACCTGTAAAATAGGATGCCAATGAGTCAGAAACCTCTGGGGGCATATTTGTCCTCTGTATTTTAATCTGTCCCTGCCTCTGGTTCCCCGGGGAACCATGGGGCTTAGCTGGGAATCATCTTGAGGGGCTGAGGTAAAGAGCACCTGGTGTGAATCAGAAGTTCCAACTCTGCTCCTAACTTTGTCCTAAACCTGTGAAACCTGTGGATTCTGGAACTATCCCTGGGAGTCAAGCAGTAGAGGGGTTACCCTTGCCATTGTACAGACAGTGAAACTGAGGCTCAGAGGGGCTAAGCGACGTAAGGGAGACGCCACGGCCGATAAGTGTTGATCCGGGGGACTTTCCTCTGCGCCCCACTGTAGCTCACCAGCTGCGGACCGGCTGCCTTTCGCCTCCAGAAGGGGAAAACCCTACCTCTGTGCTGCCCGCCGCCCCCGACACCCAGATCCTAGAGAGCAGAGAAATGGACTCCCGCCCCGGAGCCCCAGACCCCGTCTGGCTCCCCAGGTGGTGCCAACCTGAACCCTCCTTGCTCCCCGGGTGGTGCCAACGTGAACCCTCCTTGTTCCTCCTACGGGGTCTGGAAGTTCGCTCCCCTCTTGGGGAGGAGCTGGATCTGCGGCCCGTCACGTGGCGACCTCCCTAGTAGCTCATCCGGCCTGTCTTCCTGCAGCCTGCGCTCCACCGCTGCCCCCGAGGGGCAGGGGTAGTGAGGGCAGCAGCCTACCCCGCCGGGGAGCGCCTACACTCCCTGGAGGTGACCCGCGTTCTACCCGGCCGCGCTCTAACCCCGCATGCAGCTAGGTAACACCAGGTGCCCACGGCTGGGGTCCTGGGGCGGCCGTTAGCGCTGCCCCAGGACACAGCTTGAGCCCTTGCCATCAGGTAGCCCGCTGTGGCGCCCTGCTTGGCCAGGAGGTGTATATCTGCTAGGAGGCAGAGCCCCAGAGCCATGGAGCCACTGGGTTTTCCCCAAGGCAGGTCTGTCCCCGGGGGCAGGGACATCCCCTCCATTAGGACACCAGGCCTGGTTGGGGGCATGCAACTGCCAAAGTTAGTTGTGTTCAGGACAGGTTCCAGGGATATGAAGGCAGGCATCTGAGCTCTCTCCAGAGAGGCAGGGGCAGGAGATCCACAGTTGGGGTCTGCCATGCTAAGGCCAGCTAAAATTTTCACTTTTAACCACATTTAAATATACAATTCAGTGTTGTTAATTACATTCACAGTGTTGTGTGAATACCACCACAATACATTACCAAAATTACACCATCAACCCAAATAGAAACTGCACAATTTAAACCTTAAACCCCCACCCCATCCCCTGGTAATCTCTACCAGAGATTCTGACTCTGTGAGTTTGCTTATTCTAATTATTTCATATAAGAACATAAAATATTTGTCCTTTTATGTTTGGCTTATTTCATTCAACATGATGTCCTCAAGGTTTGTTATCACATCTCTTAGAACGTCATTCTTTATATGGCCGAATAATATTCCATTTACGCATATACAACATTTTGTTTATCCATTCATTGGTTGATGGGCACTTAGGTTGCTTCCATTTTTTTGTGTGATTATGAAAAATGCCTTTGCTCAAACATATCTATTAAATAGGTTGGGTTAGACAATGGAAATGGAAATTTATTCACGCATGGTTTTGAGGCCAGGAAAATGTCCAAATCAAGGCATTATTAAGGTGAACTTTCTCCCCAACACTGGTTTGTGGCTAGCTGCTGGCAACCCTCAGTCCTTAGCTTCTCTGTCACATGCCAAAGCACATGTCTCTTCTGGCCTTTCTGTTCTCTTCCAGTTTCCACTGATTTCAGCCTCTTGCTTCCTGTGGCTTTCTCTCTGTCTGTACTTATAAAGGACTCTGGCAATAGGATTAAGAATAATCCTGATTGAGGTGGGCACACCTTAATTGAAGTAACCATACCAAAAAGTCTTATTTACAACGGGTTAACACCCACAGGAATGGATTAGATTGAAGAACATATCTTTCTGAGGTACATACAGCTTTAAACCACCACAGCTGCCATGAACATTGGTGTATAAATATCTGGTTGAGTCCACGCTTTTCAATTGTGGGGATGTCTATACTTAGAAGTGGGATTTCTGGATCATATAGTAATTCCATACTTAACCTGCTGAGGAACTAGCAAACTGTTTTCACAGTGCTTGCACCGTGTTACATTCCTACCAACAATGAATGAGTGTTCCTATTTCTTCACATCATTTCCAACACATAATTTTCAGATTTTTTAATGGTAGCCATTCTAATGGGACATGAATCGTTCTCATTGTGGTTTTGATTTGACTTTCCATATTAGCTGGAAGTGACACGGATGGTAAGCAACTTTTTATGTGTTTTTGGCCATTAGTATATTTTCTTTGTAGAAATGTTATTAAAGTATTTTGCCCACTTTTAAATTGGGTTTTGTCTTTTTGTTGAGCTGTAGGATTTTAAAAAATATATTCTGGATATTAAACCCTTATCATATATGTGATTTTTCAATATATTCTCCCATTCTGTAAATTGCCTTTTTACTTTCATGATACAGTTTTTTGAGGCATAAAAGTTTTAAATTTTTATGAGGTCCTATTTGTCTAATTTTTCTTTGTTGCTTGTGCTTTGGGTATAAAGTCTAAGGAAGCACCGCGTAACACAAAGTCCTGAAGGTGCTTCCCTATGTTTTCATCTAGGAATTCTATAATTTTGGTTCTTATATTTATTTAGGTCTTTGATACATTTTGAGTTGATTTTTGTTTATTGTGTGAGGTATAGTTCCTTCTACCTTCATTCTTTTGCATATGGATATCCAGTTTTGCCAGCAACATTGGTTGAAGGAACTATTCTTTCCCACTTGAGTGGACTTGGCAGCCTTGTCAAAAATCAGTTGGCCATAAATGTGAGGTTGATTTCTAAACTCTCCCTTCAATTTGATTGGTTTATATGTCTGTCCTTGTACCAATACCATGCTGTTTTGATTACTGTGGCATTGTAACAGATTGTAAGATCAGGAAGTGTGAGACCTCCAACTTCATTTTTCTTTCTCAAAATAGCTTTGTTTTTTCATGTGTTTTCATCGAGAAGCATTGATGTATTTTGCCACATACCTTCTCTGCACTAATTGAGGTGATCTTGTGACCCCCCTTCATTCTATTAATGTGGTGTATTATATTAATTGATTTTTTTATGTTGAACTACCCTTGCATGCTTGGAATAAATTCCACTTGATTGCCATGTATAATTCTTTTAATGTGCTGTCAGATTCAGTTTGCTAGCATCTTCTGGATATTTGCATCTATATTCATAAGGAATATTGGTCTGTAGTTTTCTTTGCTTGTGGTTTCTTTATCTATCTTTAGTATGAGGGTAACGTTGGTCTCATAAAATGAAAAGGCCTTTTCCAGCCTTTTCAATTTTGGGGAAGAGTATGAGCAGAATTGGTGTTAATTCTTCAAGGAATGTTAGTAAAATTCACGTGTAAAATTCACCATACTGGTCCTGGGCTTTTCTTTGTTGGAATGTTTTTGATTACTGATACAATCTCTTTACTAGTTATTAGTTGGTGGATATCTTCTATTACTACTTGAATCAGTTGGTAGTTTGTGTGTTTCTAATAATTTGTCCATTTCATCTCGGTTACTTAATTTAGATATGGAACTAAAGGATATAAGGAAGATAGTGTGTGAAAAATATAAAAATTAAAAAGATAAAAAGGAACATAACAGAACTTATGGGGATGAAAACATAATACTGGAGATTAAAAATACACTACAGATGTTCAAGAGCAGATTTGAACAGGCAGAAGAAAGAATTAGCAAAGGAGTAGACATTCAAAATCATATAGTCAGAAGAACAGATAAAGAAATGAATAGAAAAGATGTGAGCAGAGCCTAAGGACTCTGTGGAATGACATTAAGTATGCCAAGATACACTGTATGGAAATCCCAGAAGGAGACGAGAAGGGAAAAGAAAAGAGTAGTAACAGGTTGGTAGTAAGGTACCCCTTTTTCAGTTCTGATTTTAGTTATTTGAGTCCTCTCTCCTGTTTTCTTTGTCAGTCTAGCTAAAAGTTTGTTGGTTTTATTGATCCTTTCAAAGAACGAATTTTTTTTTAGTCCCTATTTCATTTATCTTCCACTCTAATCTTTGTCTTTCCTTTCTGCTCCTCGCTCTGGGTTTAGTTTGTTGTTCTTTTACTAGATTCTCCAGATTTGATGTTATATCTGTTATTTGAGCTCTTATTTTTTTAATATAACCATTTAGAGCTACAAATTTTCCTCTGAGCACAGCCCTGCCTTCACTGTGTCCCATAAGCTTTCATATGTTGTGTTTTCATTTTCATTCATCTCAAGATATTTTCTAATTTCGCTTGTGATTTTTTCTTTGACCCACTGATTGCTTAAGAGTTATTTAGTTTCCATACATTTGTGAATTTCCAGTTCTTCCTCTGTTATTGATTTCTAGCATCATTTCACTGTGGTCAGAGAAAATGCTGTGTATTGATCTAACATGTAGTCTATCCTGGAGATTGGTCTATGTCCACTTGAGAAGACTGTGTCCTCTGCTTTTTTAGGGTGCATGTTCTATTTATGTTTGTAAAGGCTAGTTCATTTATCATATTGTTCAAGTTCTCCATTTCCTATTGATCTTCTGTCTAGATGTTTTATCCATTGATAAAAGTATATTGAAGTTTCCAACTACTATTATAGAGGTATCTATTTCTCCCTTCAGTTTTGTCACTGCCTCATGTATTTTGGGATATTGTTGTTAGGTGCATAAATATTTATGATTTCTTCTTGTTGTGTAGACCTTTGATTATTTCTTCTTGTGTAGACCTTTGATTAATATATAGAGTACTTCTTTATCTCCTGTAACAGTTTTTGTCTTAAAGTCTATAGCTACACCAACTCTCTTTTGGTTACTATTTGAATGGTTTCTTTTTCAATCCTTTCCATTTCAACCTACTTGTGTCTTTGAATTTAAGGTAAGTCTCTTATAAACAACATATAGTTGGAAGCTTTCTTTTTTCAGGAGGAAAGCACTGCTGTGATGATGCCTTGACTGGACATTTTTCTGGCCTCAAAATTGCAAGGAAATAAATTTCCATTGTTTAAGTTGCACCATTTCATGGTATTTTCTATAGCAGCCTAGAAAACCAAAACAGGAGGTTTGATTGAACATCTTTGACTAGTTGTTACACTGTCTGTGCTTCTCTTAGGTTTACTTTGTTCTCTTAACTGAGATATCTCTTTCAGCTTCTTTATATGGTCTGTGATCTTTGGTTGATGTCTGGATATTCAATTGTTTTGGTGTGCTAACCCTGGAGATCAGTCTATCACTCTTGTGTAAGGCTCTTCTTTAATGCTTGTGGCAATTTATACTGAACCTTTAGAGCAGTCCATGTTTAACAGTTTGATTTTCTCGTGTCTTTTCTACACCTGTCTCTTGCCCTGCTCTTGTGCAGTAACTTAAGTTTACCCTATTATGTGCAATTATTTCCAGTCCAGGAAAGGTCTAACAATGACTGGTGACCTGGATAATTTCTCAATTGAGAGATGAAAATGGAAGTCACTGTAAGGGATCAAAGAGTGAGTGGGTATTTAAACAGGAAGGAAATGGCACCCTCTTGTCCCATTTCATCTGTTGTCTTCTATCTAGATCAACAAATATCTATAAAGGAAGTGCTAATATCCAATACTGTGTTTGCCTTTTATAAAAGGAAGACTTAGAGAAATGACCTCACAAATTGATTACTCCATACAAATTGTTCTCATCCTTCACTATGCATCAGAATCATCAGGAGAGCCTTTTATAAAATCATATGCCCACGCCCTACTTTCAGAGATTCTGATTCAATTGGACTGGGAAAGGACCCAGGCATCAATATTTTTTAAAAAGCTCCCATGTTGATATTAATGTGGGCTGTATTGAAATACCCAAAATACGCAATCAGCATGTCATATTAGACTTTTCTTTGGGTAAGAAGAATTAGAAAGTGAACAGATAAGCTTAAACTATCATTTAGATGTCTTTACGGTGTTATTCAAAGAAATTGAAAAGATTTGGCATGATTATTCCATTTGGGGCTTTTTTTTTTTTCTGGGGTGCATGATCCAGGAATCTCCTAGGGACTTTTTAAAAGCCACTATTTGATCACAATTTATATACCAGCTCAATAGGAACCTGGAATTTTCATGGGGAGCAACATCCAAAGTTTTGTTTTGTTTTAAAGTAACTTAAGATATGGTGGTAGCTACAACTAGGAAGTAATTACCACATAACCATTTCAGGGAAATAATTCATTTGGATTTTCTTTCTTTCTTTCTTTTTCATTGCCTTTTTCTCCTTCAAGAGAAGTGTTCACATAATCTAACATGTCTTTTGTAAAGACGAATTTACAAATGAGAACAGTTCTATATCTGTTGGTGCATTGCATTTGGCTTTGTAATTGATAGCTAGTATCCATTGAACCTGCAAATGAAGATGGGTCTTCCAAGGGCAGACATTTATTATTTGGACAACCAATGGATCACAGTGACAGTAACTTGGTCTGGAGAAAATCATTTTGGTAGATAAGATGTTTAAATGGTATTCTTTCTGTCTGAATTAGTGGGTAGAACCACAGGCACTACATCCTAAAAGAAGGCATCAGGCCATCTGTGCAGGTCTTGGGAAAAAGATTTCCCAAACAAACTCTGCCACTTCCAAGCTGAGATGCATCTTGCCCATCTCTGCACTGTACAAGAAAAGGGTAAGTTTTCATGAAAGAGTCCTATATTGAGGATTTCACAGTCAGAGTTTCGTAGTTGGGATTTCTCGAGGATTCCTGCAAGAGGACCACTTGGAGATTGAATAGATATTTATCCTAGAATATGGTGTGGGAACAGAGACTGCTACCTGATTCATACCTAACAAATCTAAAGATTAGTGAGGGGCTAGAATGCTCTGTGGGCAGAGGGAGGGTGAAATGCATTTGTGCAATCTGATGGGCTAAGACATGTGAATTTTCCTTTGGGCATAATGGACCAATGAAAGATAACCAGGTTTATGCTATCTTTAAAAGGACCCTGACTAAGGGTCAGGGAGGAGTGAGATGACCTCCACAGATGGAGAGTCTGGATGGGCCACTAGAAGCTAGGGACTGAGAGGGGTTTGGACGTTGTCAGTCAGGAAAGGCTAACCCACATCAGAAAGTGTTGGTGGTAGAGTTCCAGCCCCAAGAGTTCTCCGAAGAATTCTTGAACGAAAGAGATGGTTAAAAGAAAAAAAAAAAAAGAATGTTGGCACCTGGCACAGAGGGGTCTGAAGCCAGGTTTGGACAGTACCAGTCATGTAAGGCTTTGCCTTTCACCCTATCTCCCTCTTATCCCCTGCTCCAGTCTTGGGGGAGGAGATGAAGTGAGGAAGCATGAAGAAACCCACTATGACCTTCTAACCACCACAGGGTTCGAATGCCAGAGGAGGGGAGAAGCCCTCAGACTAATTAACATCCAGGTGTGTCAGAAGGGCCGTGGCATCTACCACAATTCTCCGAGGGGCGGGGACGTTTGATTTGGCAGAGTAGGTTTAAAGGAAGGGGGTGAGAAAGGATAAAGTGATATTCTTCTTGCAACCTATAAATCTATCTGTTTCAATCATGTACTTAGATAAAATTCTCTCCTTTAGAGCTTAGAAGACTCCTGATGGGCAAATCATGACTTTCAGTTTTCTCCTCCTTTACCTGCAGGAAGCCAGGTTGGTCCTTAATCCTCACATCTAAGGAAACACCCTAGGAGACATGGTTCCTGGGAAGATCCCCCCTCCTCCCAGAGAAGAAACTGTGTACTCATGGGCCACAAAGGGGGAAGGGAGCAAAGAGGAGGCTGTTCCAGTCTGTGACAGCAAGACTGCCACTTAGAATGACTTCCAGGTCCTCTGTCACAGCCCAAGTTTTTCCCTTACAGAGTGTTTGCCATGACAAAGGGTTAATTGTGGCTCCATGCATTCATTAATTCAATATACATTTTATTGAGTAACTACTATACACAGCTATTAAACTCTGAAGGGATACAAAAATAGCTAAGACATGATCACACCCTTCAATACACATGTGGGCTTGCAGAGGAAAAAATACAAGCTCACAAGTAACTATAATATAGGGCACAGGTAATAAATCTCAAGAGAGAGACAAATAACCATAGGACTTGAAGCCTTATAGAGATTAAATTTAAATCAAACTTTGAATGATGGGGACAATTTTGAGGAGAGCTAGCATAGTTGGACCACAGAATAACAAAGATGGAGGGTATATTAAAGATCAGATAGCAGAGAAGCAGGTGGTTGATTTGTAGACTATGAAGTAATTGAGTTTGTAAGTAGCATAGAATACTCTGAGAAGAGAAATGAGAGCCATGGTAGGAAGGTAATTTGGTATGTTTTCCCAGAGCTCCAAAGGCCAAGAAGTTTGTAATTTGATATGAAATCGGGGAGTAATTTAAGGTCTATGTGTGGGTGAGCAGTACAGTCTTAAATATGGTTTAGGATGTACAGGCAGAAGGCTATTGCAATGCCCAGTCAAGAATAATAAAGTTCTTAAGTAATCTGTCTGCTGTGGGAATTGGAAAGGCAAAAAAAAAAAAAAAAAAATGAAAAAGGCATTTGGGAGGTAGACTGAATGGGCCTGGCTCCTTTTTGCATGTGCCCTTTGCCACCCTCTCTCCCACCACCATTCCTTCCCTTTTCTGATTATAAAGCTATATGAGGTGTCCCTTAATACAGTTTTATATTTCCCAGAAAATTTCTCGTACTTTTAGGTAAGGCTCCATTTGCAATAACCATGAAAGAAGGACAATTCTCAACGTTCCAAATGAGGAACTAATATTCCGTATCGACTTTCATATTGTATTTTCTCTGTATTCTGGACTTTAAGGTAAAGTTTCTCCTCCTTTTATGTTAGGATCTTTACTCTCAGAAAATGTGAACATATATTAGTATATTTTTTGTGTAGTTCTTGTCTGCTCATGCAAGAATGGAAATCAGGATCATGAAATTAAAATTATTTAAAAATGATAGTAAATTCCTCTTTTTGTTCCAGTATTCAGCTTTAAGAGCATCTTTGCTCTCTAAGAGTTTAGTGTCAATTTTATTTATCTGGGAAAAAGGACTTTCACAATAGGATTGCATAACTAAATTATGAGAAATTAAGCAGGCCTCAAAAAATCTAGCTGATAACTCAATTATTAAATGAAATCCAGATAATGTATTAGTCATCTCAGTTCTCAGAGGCCAGAAAAGGAGAAAATATTTTGTATGTTTATATTTCTATTTTCACCATATGTGGATGTGGCTACCAGCTGAAGTTGCCAGTAAGTGGCAACAGGGAAGAGACAAGTAGGCTTCTTATACCATAGCATGGTAAGCCTTTTTTTGGAAATCTTGCCCTTAGAGAGGTATGATTTTTGAAAACCTGCTTGGCTGTTTTTGATATAGGGAGTTTTGTATTTCCATGCCCTGGACTTTAATTCAGAAACACACAGGGCACCACGAGCTACAGACAACACATATGCACTGAGTGAGCAGCAGGGCCCTGAATAGCTGCAGTTGTGATGCTGGGATGGGCAGTGATGTAACAGGCTGTGCCAAGGAGCTGGGAAATCAGGATCTCTTTCAGCTCAAACTTCAAGCAGGAAATGACATTTCTGACAAAAGGGGCAAAGAGTGACACTCCTCCAGTCCTCCAGTCATCACAGCCTCACAGCGGATATTGGGTTGGGCAGGCTGAACTCAGGGCAAATTAAGGACAGCAAGTGCTCTGGTTAATAAGAACAGCTAATATTAACTGAGTACTCACTGTAACTAAACACTCTCTTTAAACATCTCACCTCTATTCTTTTATTTAGCTGTTAAAAACCCTTTTAGAGATATAGTATCCTTTAATATACCCATTTGACATCTGAACAACCTGAGATTGAGACGTTGAATAACTTGCCCAAGGTCAACAGCTAATGAGCCAGGATTCAAGCCCAACTGGAGTAATCGGACTAATGCTCAAGTCAGTGTTTTTAATGTTCTCCCCACACTGCTTTTTATTTAGGTAAAGCTGGCAGCCCTTTTACAGGAGATACCGATGTGAAACTAGGTCTACATGAAAAGGGTACTTCCAGTGAGCTCTGAGTGTTTCGAAGAGCAACTGTACTCAGCCCCATTCTTCCTAGAGAATTCATCTGGAGAATATTTACTTCAAGAGGTTGGTCTAGTATTAATAAGGCCTCTGGGGAAAGGATTTTTAAAAGGCAGAAGAGGATAACATGCATCTCTCAGGAGTCTCATGAGCACACAAGAAGAAAGGTATTCACATGACCTCTCCAGGCCATGCTCCAGGTGTTCTCTTTCTGGGAAGGTGCTCTAGTTTGCTAGCTGCTGAATGCGATGTACCAGAAATGGAACGGCTTTTTAAAAGGGGAATTTATTAAGTTACAAGTTTACAGTTCCAAGCCCACGAAAATGTCCAAATTAAAGCAAGGCTATACAAACATTCCATCTAAGGCATCAGAGAGATACCTTGATTCAAGAAGGCCAATGACGTTCAGGGTTTCGCTTTCAACTGGAAAGGCACATGCCAAACTTGGCAGTGTCTGCTAGCTTTCTCTCCAGGCTTCTTGTTTCATGAAGCTACTCCGAGGGTGTTTTACAAGGGTCTCTGGCTTTGTGGGCTCTCTGCTTCGTTGCTCTGAAAAGAGGCCTCTCTCTAAAATGTTTCCTCTTTTAAAGGATTCCAGTAAACTAATCAAGACCCACCTGGAATGGGTGGAGTCACAATTCCATCTAATCAAATGTTAATACACAGTTGGGTAAATCACATCTCCATGGAGATAATCTAGCCAAGATTCCACACAGCAATGATGAATGAGGATTAAAGGACATGGCTTTTTTGGGGTATACCACAGATTCAAACTGGCACAGAAGGGACAGGCTTCCAGGGTGGTTATTGTAACCAGAGGACTGTGGGGTGGGTTAGCCAGCGTCTCCCCACCCCCACTTGTGCCCAACTGAACAAAGATACTATGGGACACTATGAAAAAGAGTAGAGCTCTTGGGACAAGATCGAGTAGGATAAAAACTGAAGAGAACAAGCAAAAGCAAAGCAACATAGGAAGAGGAACCTGATCAGATTTGAGGGGGGACTCTTCCCTTAGCCACAGTGGAAAAGGGTCATCCCAGGTGCTGGCTGGAAGAGGGATGGAGATGATATTAGGATAGCACTGCATGTGGTTCTATTTCCCCTGGCTTTCTCTCTCTTTTGGTTCTGTTATTTTTTTACCTGGATGGATCATTTATATCCTTTTATCTAGCTCATATCCTTTATGGGACTAGGCTGGTTATTAATCAATAAGTATAAATACATACTTTTAATAGAAATACATTAATATTACCTTAATATTCATGTATAATACTTATAAATGCATAGACTTAAACTATACATGTATATATTTGTGTGTATATATACATATATAGTATAGTATCTATACATTCAGCATTTAATGTATAGTATAGTACCTAATGTATAGTATAGTAGCTATAGATTTTAATCCAGAGTCTGGATTTAGTAGTTCTTAACAAATCATTTTTTGTCTTCATAAGGTCCTGACATAAGAAAGCCTTCTAGATTTTCTTTTTTTTTTTTAATTTGCATATGGGCAGGAGGCACCAGGGATCGAACTCCAGACCTCCAGCACGGCAGGTTGGAGCTCTGCCTGCTGAGCCACGGCAGCCACCCCTTCTGGATATTCTTAATGGACTCCTGGACTGGGGAGTGTGGTAGGTAGGTTCAGGTGTCAGCTTGGCTAGGCGGTGGTGCCTAGTTCTGTTGCTGTGGACTTGAACCACAACAAATGGAATTCATCTATGGCTGATTACACCTGCAGGTGGCTAAGAGGAGCGCCTTCTGCAATGAGTGATGTTTAATTTAATTAGCTGGAGGCTTAAAAGAGAGAGGTCAGAAGCGAGCTAACACAGCGCAGCCCAAGCAGCTCAGCATACCTCATCTCAGCTCTTGCAGCCCAGCCCAGACATTTGGAGATACAGAAAGGTATCACCCAGGGGAAAGCTGTTGGAGCCTAGAAGACAGGAGAGAAGGCCAGCAGAGATTGCCCTGTGCCTTCCCGTGGAAGAGAGAACCTCCAATGAAAGTTAGCTGCTTTTCCTCTAAAGAACACGTTTTTTAATGAAATAAATTCCCTTTTATTAATAGCCAGTCCATCTCTGTTGTGCTGCATTCCGGCAGCTCTGCAGACTAAAACAGAGGAAGGTGGATGCCACATGATCATTACAGTAAAGAATTTGGTACTTGCTTGGTGTGGGGTGAGGTGGGGCAACAAAACCAAGACGGCAACACCAGAATTCTGACTGGGAATGTTACTTTTGACACTGGCACAAAAGAAAGCTCACGGAACACACAAGTCAATGCCTTAAACTTCTGAAGGAGTGAGAGTCTCACAAGGCTCAGAGTTGGGCTGGAAACATGGCAATGTTGGTAATAATTTTTGTCTCTGAGGAGAGAAGCGATCTGAGGGTGTTTGCTCTGAACACAAATGAGCCATTCATGACTGAGGAGTGGGTGGCTAGAAATATTTAGAGTATATTAGCATTTCCTAGGTAATGGTCACTGTGGAAACAGGATCTCTCACTGACTGCCTCATGAGAATACAAGAATATATGAGATGTTTTATGTTTGTCTGTATGCGTATTAATTACACCATAACAGTATGAAGTAGCGATTAAGTGGGACTATTGTATAGTGTATCCTTTTTTTATAATTGAGGGAACAGAAAAATAATAGGGTGAGCCAACTCTGTGGCCATCAGAATTTGGTGATGGTGAAGGAGGCATGACTCAATCTGTGCTGCTTCAAATTCTTGTCCTTTGCTATATTTCTCAATCTATGGTGATTTCTAGGGGATGAAAATACTACTATAAATAATAATATAGTTATTACTACTATTATTGCTATAATTCTAATGACCACTTTTAAAGATCTTCACATGCATTATCTCATTTCATTCTCAAAATTGAGGTAGGTGACAGAGGCAGGATCTGAAAATACCACCCTCCCCCTGCTGACCTGTTGGAGCGAATCCTGTGGCTTTCCCTACCCGTGGTAGAGATCGCTTAGCCTTGCCAAAGGCTGGAAAGAGGAAATAATTTTGCACACAGACCTTTATGCTCTACTAGTAATTCTCATTTGTTGATTCCAGTGTACAATTCACCCATTGATTAATTTATCCTATAGATACTGCTTTTAGTCTTTACTATAAAAATGTTACATGTAAACAAAGCAGGACTATGTCAGAAGAACAAAAGATGTCTTTCCCTCCATTCTCTCCTTCCTTTCTTCTCTCCCAAAACCAGTCAGTAAGTACCTCCTCTGTGTTAAGCATCCTGCTAGGTGCTGGGAATAAAATTTTTAAAAAAACAACACAAAAAACAGCAAAACCCTGTGCATCCAGAGCTCATAGTCTAGTTAGGAGAAAAAAATATATACACAGATAACTATAAATTTGTGTCTTTTAAATCTCAAATAAGACTACTGAAGGTACCATCAATTAGCCTATTTAATACGTTAACTTTCTACCAATATATGCTTTGGTATATAGAATATTCTGAAAACTGCATTTATTACATTGTACCATTCTATATTCTGTTATCTATACACTGACTTTTTATCTGCTCTACTGAAGTACTTCATAGATAAAAACAAAATCTTTAGTAATATCTACAGTGCAGAAGTTGGAAATATATATCTTGGGTCATAAAAAAAAAAATCTGAGATTCAGAGAGACAATAGCTGTTCTTTTAGAAGTTAGTGTGTCTGAAGGGAGATGCGGTGTAGGCACAGGAAACAGGCCAGTTCTGGGTGTGTTTGGAAGGGGTGGATAATAACAGGAACAGCTTCCTATCTCCCTAGGGCACATGTTCATAGAGAGGCTTTCTCCTGTGGTAGGAAAAGTTGTGAATTTCCAGAATACCCATACATATTCAAATCTGAGTTCATAATACATTTTTAACCCTGTCACACTTTTTTGAATTATTACTGTTTAATAAAACCCAAGATTTGAAATCTGTGTCTACCCATAGGACATATATGGGTGAGCTTCAAGGAATCTGTGAATTTCCTAAAATTATATGCAAAATTGTGTGCATATGTGCATTTTTCTAGAAAGGATCTCTGCTGGGGAAGTCATAGACCCACAGCCATTTTGCAGCCCTCACCTACTCCTCCTTCTCTACTGTGTGCAGATGTTTTAATATGTTTCTGTTCTGAAGCCTGGGGAGATAATAGTTTTAATGGAACAACCTGACCATATTTTAAACCCAAACCAGGAACAAGCAGCCCCAGTTGCTTGCCAGGGCCGGAACGCTGCACAAAAGTTTTTTATACATGTTTTTTTGCTCATATATAAATGAGTCCCCTTCCCCTGGTTGCATAAATACCCCACTCTTGGCAGCACGTATTTATTTGTCTCCCTCCTCTGTTGTGAAGCAGGGCTACAGAGCTGCCATCCACTAATCCTGATCGGAGCAGTTGGCCTCCCCAGGGAACTGGTCACGATGGATCTCTTCCCCTACTCTTCTGGGCCCTTTGTGCTGTGTAGGTAGTAAAGTGGTCGTTTGCTGAAAGTTTTTCTTGTGCTTGAGCCTGTTTCCATGATGCACCACGTAGCAACTGTCTTCATAGTTTCTAGCTTTCATCAAATTCAAATCCACGATCCAAAAATGATGGAGTCAATGCATATAAATTGAAACTTGAGAAATTAAGGACCGTCACAAGAAGCTTTTATCCCGTAGCGATTAAGGCATTTTAGCATCTGATTCTGATATAAATATGGTACTTACATCAAGAGCCACAGACTGCTTGGCCCAGGACTTCTTCACTTGATCATACATAATTGTGTTATTGATGCCAAGGCCACAAAAGATGACAAAAGCCTATGAAAGAGAAACTCCAGTAATTAAAAATTGTGATACTCATTGGCAAAATCCATTATGAAAGCAGGCAGTTGTCAGGCATGGGTCAGAAAATATAATTTTTTTTTTGTACAGAAGTGTGGGCCTTGGGGAAATATACACATTATAATTCTTAATTACTATTGTCATGGAACAAGGTTATAGCTCATATTGCATAAGAGGAACAAGTATTAATTTAATGTCAGTATGAAGAAACTACTTGACACTTAAAAATATAGTCCACTTAAATGTGTTTTTAATTCACTTAGGTTGTGGGCTGATTTTAATAACTCCATTCCACTTAACCAAAAGCAACCTCTTTCATGAAAGTAGTTAGGCTATAAAATATCGTTGGCAAAAAAATCAAGGCTATGTAATCATAAGGTAAATGTTAAGGGAAAGGAGGATTGAATTAGAACCAGTCAACAAAGAAGCTGTGAGGTATCCTTAAATAGACAAAAATAATCATGGGATTTTCATGTTGGCTACTTGAATAACGCTTACAAGAAAGCCCACTAAAAGCTTATCTGTCTAACTACAGGGGACCTGGAAAATGTAAACTTGTAAACAAAAGAAAGGTGAAGACAATACACCTGGTTGAGTTAGCTAGGGGTCTCACGATTTTACACACCTGAGAACAAGACAAGGCTAAGACAGTAAGGCTTTGGAGAAAAGAGGCAGAGAGTCGATTCAGTAATAAAATTGGGATATAAGTAATCAATGATTACAAAATAATTTGATTAGTGGATAACAGATTCAACTCTTACCTAAACATTTATATAATTCTTTCACTCTTCCTTTAAATTTTCTCACACAATAAGTATAATGGTAATTGATGAATAATTATTTATGCTTATAAATTTGGGCAAGCTGCAACCAGAAAACTTTTGGTGACTCAGATATAGCCTTGGTTTATACATTTATTTTCTTACCTCAAAAAGTCGTTGATCTGCATCATCAAAAGGTTTCCCATCAAGTCTGTTTAACACTTGAGCCACTCCTGTGGGAAAAGTTCGAGGTAGGTTGTCATTGCAGTACCATACATTGTGTTACTACAATATGATGTCAGAGTGGACTCTATGACTCCTTTAAGTAACTGTAGACAGTTTAAACTCTGGTCTCACTACACCTGCTGGCTCTACGCAGCCCATTTTCAAAAGCTGCAATCTTCAGACCAGGTCTAACTAAAGCCTGGAGTTTTACCGGACATCAATGGGATTCCTTAAAATAGGTTTTCAAAATGGCTATGCATTATAACTCTGATATAATTGGCATATATATATATATATGCATATATACCAGTTATCTATATCTGAATATGTATACATTTATAACTTAGTGTGTATATGTGTATATATATGTATACATATTTCCCTGAAATACAATGCTTGAGTGAGGCAGTATGCTATAATGGAGTTAGACTGTCTAGGAGGTTCAGATTTCAACTCTACCATCAGCTATGTTTTGATAGCTTTAGCAGGTTACCCAACTTTTTTAGCACTCAATTTCCTTGTCTATCAAATGGTGATTAAACTGTAACTATCTCAGAGGGTTTTATGAAGATTAAATGAGATAATGTTTGAATGCTTATAAAACTTTTAGCATATTTGGAGTAAACATTCAAATGTTAGGAATTATTACAAGCAGGAGTTAAGATATGACAGCTACTTTCAAAGCAAGGTTAGTTCTGTTGCCTGTTATTAATGAGTACATAAAGTTCTAACAAAATTTATGTGTACTTTCTCTTTCCAAAGTTTATATCCAGTTTTGTACCAGATGTCTTAGGGCAGGACTAGCAAAACACACAAGTCTAATCAAAGAAAGCGCAACAGTTTTTGAAAACTTTTATCCTGTATTCTCATTTAGTACAAAATTTAAAAATTGCTTTAATTCTAAAGCACATTTGTACTTTTAAAGACACCTAACTTCCCAGGGAGGTAAGACATTTATAAGTATAACACATTTTTCAAAAAGGTAACTGGCAGATTACAGTGCTAATTTTTAAGTAACAACAGATGATAACTGTTGGATTGAAATGTAGGACTACATGTGAAATTTCATTGAGATAATAGAGGGCACCTGGTGTTTTTATGGACTTTCCATTTTGGTTAAACGTAAATATTTTAATTAATTAAGTAAGTATGGGATGGCCCTGGAAATCGAACCCAGGTCTCCAGCATGGCAGGTGAGAACTCTGCCACTGAGCCACCATGGCCTACCCAACATAAATATTTTTAAAACTGTATACATGATGTAGCTCAGTGCTTTGTACTGGGGGCTCAAATTTCCAAATCTTGGAATATTTTTCTGTTTAATGATACCAATATTTTTCTGCAAATTAAGCAAACAGATGATAAAAAAAATCCTTTCAGAATTCTGGTCTCAGCAACACTCATATACTACTAAATCTTCTGGTTAACAGCAGTGGCTTAGTGTTTTACAGACAATCTTGGAGGAAGAAGAGGGGCAAATAAATGTATTAGTTGTCAAGTGCATTAGTTACTTTATGTCTCAGAAAAAAATACACATGTTCATTGTGTTTCAATTATTTTTACCAATGCCTCCATTTTTCATGATTTCTCTACTTTTCTTGCCTAAGCATCTTTCTTAAGTTTGACATTTTCCTGACTGGCTTTTCAAAGGAAGGAGAAGGGGCAAGGAGAGAGAGAAAAATTGGAAACAGCTTTTGCCCACACTGTTCCCTTATCTTGAGGAAAATGTGGCCTATTTCAGAAGCGTCCAGGCAGAAAGGTACATGTTCAGCATTTGTGTAATACTAAATGTTCTTTTCCTCATTATGTTTATGCCATGTATAAAAGTGTAGATGTAAACATATAGCTGTAGTAAGGAAGGTTTGTACTAGGAATTAGGAGGCCCATATTTAGCCCCCACTCTGCTAACTTATTTCGGGACCTTAGTCAAGTCTCTCTCCTCTCTCTCTCTCTCTCTCTCTCTCTCTCTCTTTCTCTCTGCCTCAATTTCTGCAAGGTAAGAAAAAAAAAATTCTATTGGTTGATTTCTGAGATTCCATCCAGGTTCAAAATGTATTGGTTCTTTGTGCTTCATAAATATTTGTTCATTGTTCTGATTAATGTTGATTCATTGGAAATCTGCACATATGAGATTATACAAGGGTATGAGGCATATATTGATGAGCTCTGAACATAAAAAGTGGAGAAACATTTTAAAATTAAATAAATAGCTAAAAAGGATACATACCGCGTCATTCCATTTATATAACATTCATGACCATATAACTATAGAGATGAGAACAGATTAGTGATTGTCAGGGGTTTGCAATGGGGGAGAGGACAGGTAGGCTATAGAGGGCTAATGTGTAGGAGCCTTGTGATAGTACGGTTGAGACTCTTGCTCATGGTGGTGGCTACACAAGGCTGTTCCTGATAAAACTGCATAGAGATATAACCACACAAATGAGTGTATGTATAACTGGTGAGATCTAGAAATTGCACCAATGCCGTCTGTTTGTTTTGATATTGTACTATAGCTGTGATAGATGTTAACATTGGGAGAAGGTGAGAGAAGGATACACATGACTTCCCTCATACATTTCTTTGCAACCCTCTATGTATCTATAATTATTTCAAAATAATTTTTTAATTGGGAAAAAGGAAGAATATAAAAAGATATGGTGTTATTTTAGAGCAAATTTGTATTTCTTTATAAAATAAGTTTGAACAATTTAAGTAAATGTCTTACCAATGATTTGGTGGTTACTATTCCAAATAGGGACACAGAGAACAGATCTAATATGAAAACCAGATATTTGGTCAGCCTAGAATATAAGAAAGAAGATAATTAAAATTAAATATTAACCAACCATTTCTAATTTACAGCTTACCATTCTTCATTACAATATATTTGAAAACAGTGTAAAAAAAGACACATTGTAATTTAATTTTAACAAACATACCAATCTGTCTCTTTTCATTTAAAATTTCACAATGAACATCTGAAGGATATCAAGCCCTAACTAAATATAACTCAAGTAAAATACCCCAAACTCACATTACCTCTCCCAATCCCTGCAGCTATCGAGAACTGGATGTAAAATAATTTTGATCACAATTACACATCCAGACAAGAATTCTGGTAACCATTTCTATTCTGAGCATTTTAAATATTTAAATCAAACCAGTGGTCTCTACATTTTTCTTTGATTGGACATGCCTGTTAGTAAAAATCTTCAAACCTATAATGCTGCCATATATGTGTATTTCTTTTAAATACTCTATATTTTTACTGTTACTAAGAAATATAAACTGCAAAAATGAGACAAATATAGAATTACTAAGATCCTCTTTCTGTATCCTCAAAGATTTTTCAGGAGATGACAAATTTTAAATATGAAGGGTTTATATTAGCATGAAACATCATTCAATAACAAGCTCCACTTAATATTAAAAATAATGGTCCATATTTGAACTGTTAGATAGAACCTGCTAGCACAGAAAAATTCTCAGTAAGTTAATATGATCTTGATTTCCAGTGAGAAAGGCAACCTGTTTTTCCAGTACTATAAGATAAAAAAAAGGATATCAAGGTTTTAGATCATGGCTATTGAGATAAAAAGATATTTTTAAATGTTCTTTGTAGAAGAATTACATTAAAAAATTTGAAATCAGAAGTTAATTTACACAACTAAATTTTATATTTGGATATATTTCCTTTTATAGTTTTCTTCTTTGATAATTAATTTTCCAGATTTGTTTTCTATTCTTGATTCCAGTATGTTAGTTGATTTTTCAACATTTTTTACACATGCATTTAGGAAAGTGAAAAACTCATAAGAAAGAGCACAGTGAAGTTTCATATAGTGAGCATACCCACGGAGCCAGCATTTGAATCAAGAAATAGAACATTATCATCACCCTAGAAACCATTTCCATGCCCTTCTCTCCTCTCAGAAGACAGCCAGTATATTGACTTCTCATAGAAACCACTAGTTTGCTTTTATTAACTTTATATAAATGGAATCATGTAATTTGTAACCTTCTGTGTCTGGCTTCATTTGCATAATATTATGTTTTTGAGTTTTAATTTTGTTCATTTTCATGGCAGTACTGGATTCTAATAAATGAATAAGATACTATTTATTCACTTTACTTTTGTTAAAGCAGTTTTATTGAGATATATTCACATGCCATACAATCCATCCGAAGTGTACAATTATGGCTTTTAGTATAATCACAGAGTTGTGCATTCATTGCCACAGTAAATTTTAGAACATTTTCATTACTCTAAAAAGAAGAATCCTATATTCCTTATAGTCACCATTCAACACTTCTATCTTTTCCAGCCCTATATAAACACTAATCTAATTCTGTGTCTACAATTTATTCATTTTTATACTTTATATAAATAGAATCATATATACGTCTAGTTTCTTTCATTTAGCACAAATTTTTCTTTAAATTATTGTTTCTTTTTAATTAGACAAGTTGTAGGTTTAACAGAAAAGTCATGTAAAAATACATTTTTAATATACCCCCATACTGTTGACACTTTGCAGGACTGTGGTACCTTTGTTACAATTGATGAAAGAATATTAAAATGTTACTATTAACCACAATTCCATAGTTTGCATTAGGTATATTTTCCCCATATACAACCCTATTATTAATCTCTTGTAATAGTGTCATCCATCTACTAGAATTCATGAAAGAACGTTCTCATATTTATACTAGTAAGCACAGTCCATTGTCCACAACAGTGTTCAATATGTTATACAGTTCCATGTTTTATTTTCTGACTTTCCTTCTAGTAACATACATAACCCCAAATTCCCTCTTTCAACCACATTCACCAACATAGTTCAGTACTGTTAATTACACTCACAATAATGTGCTAGCATCACCACTATCCATTTCCAAACATTTCCAATCAACCCAAATCATAATTCTATCCAAATTAAACATCAGTTCCCCATTTTCACTCTCATTCTATTCCTTGGTAACCTATATTCTAGGTTTTAACTCAATGGGTTTGTTTGCTGTAATTAGTCCATTTCAGTGAGATATGTTTGTCCTTTTGTGCCTCGCTTATTTCACTAACATAATGTTCTCAAGGTTCATCCAAGTTGTCACATGCATCAGGACTTCACTTCTTCTTATAGCTGAAAAATATTCTATTGGATGTATATTCCATATTTTGTTTAGCCATTCATCAGTTGATGAACACTTGGGTTGCTTCCATCTTTTGGCTGTTGTGAATAATGCTGCTGTGAACATTGGTGTGCAACTGTCTGTTTGAATCCCTGCTTTCAGTTCTTCTGGGTATATATACCTAGAAGCAACACTGCCAGATCATATGACAATTCTATACTTAGCTTTCTGAGGAACTGCCAAACTGTCTTCCAGAGCAGCTGCACCATTTTACATTCCCATTAGTAGTGAGTGAGTGTTCCTATTTCTCCACATCCTCTCCAAAGCTTGTAGTTTTCATTCTTTTTAGTAGTGGCCATTCTAGTGCATGGGAAATGATATCTCAGTGTGGTTTTGATTTGCATTTTCCTAATAGCTATGATTTTGAACAATTTTTTCATGCGCTTTTCAGCTGTTTGTAAATGTCTTTGGAAAAGTCCATTCAAGTCTTTGTCCATTTTTTAATTGGGTTGTTTTTATTGTTGAGTTGGAAGATTTCCTTATATATTCTGGATAGTAAATCCTTATCAGATATGTGGTCACCAAATATTTTCTCCACTGAGTAGGTTGCCTTTTCATTTTCTTTACAAAAGTCCTTTGAAGCACAAAAGTTATTAATTTTGAGGAGGTCCCAATTATTACTTTTTCTTTCATTTCTTGTGCTTTGGGTATAAACTCTAAGAAATTTTTGCCTACCACAAGATCTTGAAGATGTTTCCCTATATTTTCTTCTATGAGTTTTATGGTCCTGGTTCTGAGTTAATTTTTGTATAAGGCTTGAAATAGGGGTCCTCAGTCATTCTTTTGCATATAGATATCCAGTTCTCCAGCACCATTTGTTGAAGAGCCTGTTCTTTCCCAATTGAGTGGACTTGGCAGCCTTGTCAAATAAATTGGCCATAGATGTGAGGGTCTATTTCTGAACTCTCAATTCAGTTCCCTCAGTCAATATATCTATCTTTATGCCAGTTGTGCTGGTTTGAAAGGAAGTATGCCCCCTAAGAAAAGCCATGTTTTAATATAAATCCTATTTCATAAAGGTAGAATAATCTCTACTCAATGCTGTATGTTTGAAACTAATGAGATCATCTCCCTGGTTGATGTGATTTAGTCAAGAGTGGTTGTTAAATTGGATTAAGGGACGACATGTCTCCACCCATTTGGGTGGG
>PVIY010023278.1:0-39243 GCA_004026745.1 Myrmecophaga tridactyla | reverse complement strand
TGTAAGAAAGAACTGTTTTTCCATTTTCCAGAACTTATATGCTTCCTTCCTTCCTTCTTTCCTTCGTTTTTTCCTGCCTTTCTTCTGTTTTTTTCTTTATTCTGCTACCCAAAGTAGCCCACAATGATGATTGGTTAAAGTGATGATAACTGACATCTTTTTATAATTCCTGATCATGGGGTGGGGGAGGAATTCAATAAAGCAATTTCCCCCAGAAAGGATTATGTTTTGTCAAGATTTAGTATAATCTTTATCAAATTGAAGTTCCTTTAATCTTTTTGGATACTTTTTTTTTTTTTACCAAAAATGTATGTTGAATTTTATTCAAAGTCTTTTTCACTCTAATGAGATAATGATATAAATTTCCATATAAGCTGTTAATATAGTATATTTTATTAACTTATTTTTAATGATAAACCAAACTTCCTCTACTGTCCTTGTTGAGGATTTGGAAGGCAAGCTCTGTTAGCTTGATGAAGTGACTTTGTAGCATGTTCCTAATCTCTGGAAGAATTTATTGAACTTTAAAGTTATTATTTTTTGCTTGAATGTTTGCTAGAACTTTCCAGTAAAGTCATCGTGGGTCTAATTTTTCTTTGTAACAAGAATTTCAACTATCATTTCTATTTTCTTAATGATTATATTCTTATATCTGTTTATTTTTATGTTATTAGTGCATAAAAATTTTTAAATATTGTATCTTCCTGATGTTTTAAACATTTTAACATCATGAAGTTACTCCCTTTATCTCTGGTAATTTATTCAGCCAAAGCCTTTTCGTCAGCTTTTCTTTAGTTATCATTTCTATGGTAGATCTTTTGCTACCACTTTACATCAAATTTTTATACTTGTGCTTTAGATTTGTGAACCAATATATAGTTATATATTTAATCCTGTCCAGTAATCTTTGGATTTAACTAAGAAATGTTAAATCCATTCATATATAACTTATGGCTATATATTTACATATAATATTCTATATTCTTTCTACTTATTCTGCCTATTTTACATTATTTTTCTCTTTTCTTGCCTTAATTTGCATTGATATTACTACTTATTTATTATTTATTATTCCATTTTATCTTCACACTAGTTTAATATTTATATGCTCATTTAGTTCAATTCTTCTCTTTGTCTTTAAATTACTGAAGCTCCATTCATATATATGATTATCTTTCATATGTACTGCATGGGAATTTGTGGACTTCTTGATTGTAGATCAGTGTCTGAAAACTCTTAGTCATTACCTACTTGTATATTGCCTCTTCCTCATTCTTTCTTCTCTCCTTTATGATTAACAAATAGTGAAATATCTTAGCTTCTCTGCTGTGTTTTACCTTATTTATATTTTCTATTTATTTATTCCCTGTGTGGCAATATAGATAATCTTTCAGTTCTATGTTCAAGTTAAATAATTTGATTCAAGAATAAGATAGAGATGAATTATACAAATCATAATTGTATAGGTCTATAAATATTTGCAAACTGAACCCATGTATATAACCATCCTTCAGATTAAGAAAAATATTAGTAGAAGCTCAGAAGCAAGAAACCCCCTCAAGCTTCAATGTATTCCCTGTGTTCTCTCAAGGATGACCCTTTCCTGGATTCTAGAAGCATACTTTTTTCCCTTTATTTAAATAGGGTTTATATATGATTTATTTGGTGCCTGATTTCTTTCTTTCAACATGATCTATGTCAGGTTCATTTACAATGTGGGGTATAGTTGCAGATTGTTCATTCTCACTTTGATGTAGCATTCCATTATGTGAATATTATTTATCTGTTCTATGATGGACATTTCAATGTTTTCACATTATTAACAATGAATAGTCTAGTACAAATCTCTTGGTATCTATGTGTACTTGTGTGTAAATATCCATACATTTCTCTTGGTTTATTCCTAGAACTAGAACTGCCAGAACATAAGTTAGCATATGATAAGTATTATTAACTCCTGCCCCAAAGTTTTTCTAAAAAGTTTTATTGATTTATATCCTTACTAGCAATGTAAGAGGGTTTTGACTTTCCCATATTTTCTGTCAGTTTGTGACAATTATTGTGCCAATCTTTTTCATGACAGCATGCAGGAAGAAATGTAGTGGTATCTGTGCCTAGAATGGCCATGTTTTAATCCTGATCCATCTCATGGAGGCAGTTATTTCTTTTAACCCCTATTCAGTACTGTAGGTTGGAAACTTTATTAGATTATCTCCACAGAGATGTGCCACATCCAGTCGTGGCTATTAACCTTTGATTAGAGGGAGATGTGAATCTACCCATTCCAGGTGGGTCTTGATTACTTTACTGGAATCTCTTAAAAGAGGAAACATTTGGAGAGAGCAGCAGAGCCATGAGAACCACAAGAGCTCACACAGCCAGAGACCTTTGGAGATGAAGAAGGAATACATGCCTGGGAGAGCTTCATGACACAAGAAGCCTGGAGAGAAAGCTAGCAGATGTCGTCGTGTTCACCATGTGCCTTTCCAGTTGAGAGAGAAACCCTAAACATCATCAGCACTTTCCTTTTTCATTTAAGTGTTTTCATAAAGTATTTCAGCACTTTTCTTCTTCATAAAGTTTATTACACAGCCTTTTTATTCGTGGATTTTGATGACCACATTAGCTTGTTTATTAACACAGATGCCTACAACTGCACCTGGCATTGTAAATGAACCTGATATAGATAATGTTGAATGAAAGAAATCAGACAACTAAAAGGAGGATTGTTGTGGTGTGAATAAGTCAGCAAATAAAGATAAATGTTTATTCATATTTTATTAATATTCATATTTTATCACTATTTTATTAAAACAAATTTAATTTTATCTTATAAACTTTGATTAACTAATTTTATTTAATTTTGTCCCATGAAACAGTAGTTCATGTGCATAATGTGTATATAAACATTAATTGTCAATACATATAATTCTATTTTTCAGAATATTTAAAATTTGAATGGAAGATTATAAATTCTTATTTACTGATAACTTAAAACTTAAAGAAATATATATGTCAATACAAATAAATTTAAGTCAATATTGTAAATTTTCTCCCCAAACTAGCTTCTAGATATAAAAAAACTTTGAGGATCAGTGTGAGCAAAAGTGCAGCGAGCCTTTGGTGCTTTCATGTGTTAATATTACTATGTTAGTACTTTCTAGGAAAAAACACCCTTTTGGGACCTATTGTCAGCAGTACTTCAATGCAGAAATTAATTATATTATTTGACATTGATCTGTAGATCATGGTCCAGAGCAAATCACTGTCAAGTGTAATGAACTTTGCGATCAGCAGGAAAATAACATAACGCCACCTCTCACCATGGGTTTCTGAACATAATATCCTCCAATGACAACATAGTTCCTTTTATAAGGATTTGTGATATATAGTTCATGAGATCTCCCATAATCCTCTCTTCACAGTGGGGTGATTTTTTGACTGGTATGGTAGGATTCTGATTTGTAGAGCTATTACTACAATTTCTCTGAGGACAGCACATTGCCACTTCTTGAAGTTAAGGGAGTGACCGAGGTTTAGATTTTGATAATCTGTATATGGCAAAAAGAAGGAAGATGGTTTGTCTACGAAAAAATTATAATGTGAGTCTAAAGCACGTCATTTACCTTTTTGTAAAACCTTTTTTCAATAACGAATAATTACGTGACACAAATAGCAATTCCAAATTTCCACCGCTAAAACTAAAAATGATAAAAACTTGGATGTCTAGAATTTGGGTTGTAAATTATCAACCCACAGTAAATTCTTTTTAACTAAACTCAAAATCAATCACAGTCCAACAAAAAAATGTTATCCAGTTGTTTGTTGAAAAAAGACATTACCTCTTAATAAATAAGTATTTAATAATAAATAAATATATACTTCCAGTGGTGATGTTCATTAGGAAAAACCCAATGCAAAAGAGATATGTGCAGTTATCACTTTGTAACATCAAAATCAAGTCATTATGAAAAGAAAAATCAAATCATTATGTAACAAATTGCCATAAAGTTAATTTCCATAGAATATATTTAAAAATCTTCGAGATGCTTCCATGAGTTAAAGTAAGTCAAATTTATAATTTGAGTAATCTTCTTAACTCCAAAGTCTCAAATGAAGAATAATATGAAACTAAGTAATTAGGTAATATATTATTGTTTTTGTTATGTGGTTGCCTAAAGTGAATTTCTTTCCTCCCTAGTTGTATCATTATGTTCTGAATGAAAAAAGGCAGTAGAATCATAAGCATTATTTGGCTTAAATATCGGCATAACCAAGAGTCACAAATTTATTAAAACAAGTAACCTTATTCTATAATCTAGGAATTATTATAGAATTATTATATAATTCTATTCTCACAACTTTTTGAAACTAGTATTATTTGTCATGTTGAGAGAACTGATACTGATAGATAACATTTACATAACTTACTCAAGATAACACAGCTAGAAATAAATTGAATTTAGATGTTTTCAGCCTTCTTTGGATAATCCATGAGATTATATCTTGGACCTGAGCTTTGTCCAAGGCTACAACATCTTCCAGTGGTGACTGGGACTCACAAGCATGGTATATTTCAATCCATGTGTGGTGGTTTGAAACTGTACATACTCCAGAAAAATATTTATTTTCTTAAATCTAAGAACCCATTGTAGATGTGGGTGAGAACTCATTGTAAATAGCATTTTTTGCTGAGGCTGCTTTAGGTAAGGTGTGACCCACCTAGTTTAAGATGAGACATAATCCTAATATTGGAATCCTTTAAAAACAGGATGAATACAGAGAGAGAAAGAGAGAGAGAGTGGAAGCCATGGAATCAAGAAACCAATATCAATGACACCCAGAAGAGAAGGGAGCCACCAGCAGAGCAACTAGATGCCTTGCCATGTGGCAGAGGCACTAAGGGTCATTGGCACCCAACCTTCAGGAAGAAGGCATTGCCTTATGGATGCCTTAATTTGGACATTTTCACAGACTTTAAGTGAATGAATTCCCATTGTTCAAGCTGAAGCATTTCATGGTATATGCTTAGAGCAGCCTAGGAAACTAAAATGTCATGTTATAACAGTAGTCAGTGTAGTGTCACTTGCTACAAGAGATTCACCCCTTCAATGAACTCCTGAGTTGAATTTCCTTTCTCTCTTCCCCAGTTTTAGAATCTGTAGTTCTAATCTGTAGCTCCAATATAGGCCAAAAGAATTCCTGGTCAATCAACTTAGCTAAAACTGAATTTCCTCTGAAACAATCACTGCTATCTCTATTCAGCCCAGGTCCTTTTATAACAAATAAAGTTTTCACCCTGTACTATTCCTCATCAACCAATACCTTGAGGAAATAGAGATCCCAAAAGAGAACGTACAAGATAACCCCTAGAGAATAATGCAGAGATTTCTAGGGATGATGTCATTTGTTTCTAGTTTCAACATACCATAAGAAAATGGCAGCAGGAAGGTTACTGCTAAGAATCAAAAGCTGTCAGCAATTTGGCCCCCTGACTCCAGCTGTCCTCACTGAAATAACTAAATTGAACAGATTTTTCACTGTCAATCTCGCAATCCAGGTGTCGATAACTTTTGTCTATATTGCTTACTTAAGATATAGTTGCAAATACTCAGAACCAAACCGAAATTATGATTTTGGATCTACAATGCTTGAGTGTTGCCATAGGAGGTGGAGTTCTGCATCATTTGTTTCATTAAAAAATGTCAAAAAATGCCTTGGAAAGGTTACTCCAGAGAAAAATCATTTAAACACCTAGTAACCTATAAAGAAACATGCCCTTTTCTGACAGTGAAGTGAAAGAAATAGGAGCCTAGCAGTACACTTATGATGGATTGACTGTATCATAGGTTCTTTGAATCTTCTAGAGTCTTTTGGGGTCTTAACATATTTGTAGGAAATAAGACATATCTAGGTTATTTAAAGTAAATCAGGAAATCTTTGGTGGGGAAATTTGTAAAGATTTTAAACTGAAATCTTTCTCAGATTACTCAGTTGTCCAAATGGTGCTAGCATTTAATCACCAATTCAAAAGTCCTTCAAGTTATGGATCAACACACGTGTTGAAAAGCCTTTGTTGTCATGTGCCCCAATCTTAAATTCCAATGTTAAGATTTCTGATAAAGTCTTTAGGACTTTACTTTATAATCTGAAATGCTTGTTATGCTCTCACAAATTAGTTGTTTAAAAAATCCACTTCCCCCACTGGAAGATTAATTGAGAGAAGGTGAGAGAAAAACCTGTAGTAATATTCATGCTTGTTGGAGGGAAGCACCAATAGAATGGTGGAAAAGCATCCACAATATGGTGAAATATTCAACAAAAAATACCAAAATATTGCTTCTTCAGTTTAAATTTTAAAATATCTCTTTCTATCCCTGTATATGCCAATTACATTATTTTACATGGTATGTTAAATCACTTATACTAGCATGCTTTATTTACATATTAAAATCAATTTCTAGAAAATCTACTGTCAATTGCAACACTACATGCAGAGGCCCATAAACTGTGAAAATTCATTGAGCATGACTTTCTAATTAACAATATTTTAAATTGACTTTGAAATCTTTGGAGACTAGTTAAAATTGTTGGAGCATTATTATTTTTCATCTTCACTCATTACCAAAAATGGTTCAATATTCTGAAATTAGGTGAAATTAATAACACACTTGAAGCCATAATTCATAGAGAAATGTGATTGGTATAAACTATATAAGACACACCTGCTAAGCTATACATGGATGAAACTAATTAGTCTGATGAATTATACTTGCTATAGACAAGGATCTAAGTGAAGTTTAAGCAAAAGCAATCTGTTAATGACTTCAGGGATAAAATTTCATATTTAGATTTAGCATGGACAGTTTAATTCAACCTAAGAGAGCCTATAAATACTTTCACCATTTTAAATTTCTATAGAATAAAAAATAGTTAACTGAGTGTCTGCAAATCATAATTGCATTTAAGTGTCCAATCTCCTGGGTTTCTGATGTGGGCAACTGAAGTACTGAGATAAATTCATAGGTGCTATAAAAGCTACATGCAAAGTAAAAACTGTTTGCTGTAGGAACTTCAATTTAATCCATTCCACTGCCTATATGTTACTTGTATGGCCACTTCTTACTTCAGGAATATGGGAAAAGTAGTTTAGCCAGGTGCCTGGGAAAAGAGGTATGTTTAGCAAACAGCTAGGTTATCTCTTCCATAGAAATTTAAGCTCTATGGCTTTTGTGTCTCTACTGACAAATAGGGATAATAATACCCTCATTATAGGGAACACAGAAAGTTTAGACCAAATATATGTTAAAGACTTGGCCTGTTTATTTCACAAAATAGTCATTTCACAACTTTAGAGTAGAATGTGGATCTTAACCTCTCCTTCTATGGCAAAGAACAGAGATAACTCTCCTAATCAGTATGGTTACTGTGGGGCTAAAGCTGTTGATTCTCATTCTTCCAACTATGGGTTCACTGAGAAGATAAAGAATCAAGCAGGTTGAAGGAAAAGTCAGGGAGAGGAAAGAGGAGGGGGATTGGCAATTGGGAGAGGAAGAGCCAAGTGAGTTACTGAAACAAGGAGATCCCCTGGAGTTATCCAATTGTGAAGATTTAAGCACAACTTCCAAAGAACTGGAGAGAAAATTGTAGGAACTAAAGCCAATGTATCAAGTGTTATGGAAACCTAGCTGAACTCTAAAGAGAGGTGCTGTTACATTTTCCCTTCTTCATAATGCTACTTAAAGGACCACATGTAAAGCAAACTACTTAGGAGACTCATTAATTAAAAATGAAATACTAGAAGTTTCTTGAATTTTTCATCAAAACAAAATGACAGAGAATTAGTGAAAAGAATTTTTGTCTTTTGACCATAAGATTGTGTTCTCATTTTTTTAATACTGAATCTTAGCCTTCAGTTCTTAAATTAGCTAAAAAAACAAACAAGCAAACAAAATACTAATGAGAAGTTCCTGTCTCCCTCCTGGAGTAAAGGATGTGGTAGAGGGACAATTAATCTCAATTGGCAATATACTACCTGCTTCACTTAATAGTATCAGGCTTGCAATTGTTGGATAAAGTTGTGGAGGTGGGTGATAGTAGAATGATTAACAAAAGTTCTTTGAATCTTCTAGAGTCTTTTAGACTCTTAACATATTTGTAGGAAATAAGACATATCTAGGTTATTTAAAGTAAATCAGGAAATCTTTGGTGGGGAAATTTGTAAAGATTTTAAACTGAAATCTTTCTCAGATTACTCAGTTGTCCAAATAGTGCTAGCATTCCATGGACGCAATGCTAAATGACCTTGCCATTTCTCTGAGAGTCTGAATTGAGCCCAACTGATATGAGCTAAAGTGAACACAAGTCTCAGGAAGCCTTGATACAAGACTTTCAGTTAGCCTGTTGGTTCTCAAATGGACAGTGGAGAATGGTTAAGAATGGGGCCCTGAAAGACCTCACTGAGAGACTCACTTCATTTTCCCCCAATCCAGTTAGAGCAGGAGCAGAATTCCTGTACTTTTGTTTAGAATAAGGCTCTAAAATCATATAAACCATTTCTGAAGGGCAATGAAATCTCAAATTGGAAGCTGAAGTTTGGATCCAATTTGCAAATATGTTTTTTTTTTCCTTAAAGCTTTATAATTGGGGGAAATTTCACCTAAAAATCAAGACTCATAGCATATCATGAGAAGCAGTGTATTTGGTAAAATTTGGTCTGCATTTTTCCATGTGATCAATGAGTTGGAGAAAACTGCAGCAGACCTTATTAGATATGGACTGTGGTTTCAAGTTTGCACAATTCTCACACCTTCCTATTATTATTTTAGGTATGCTTTACTCATTTGCATTTCTCATTGGCTCCCAACAACTCTTGGGTTTGTGACCTTTCTTTTTAAAACTCCTCTAACATTGCCAATAGACCAAACACCAGGGTTCAACATGCTACTTTAGAAAGAGCATAGCCCTCCAAGACAGTTGGCACAGGTGAGAGAACATCATAAGCACAAAGCAATAGACTGCAATCAGAGTAGATCGGAAAGAGCACAGAACAACTGAACTTAGGGAAAATGTGCAGTCAATATGGCCTGGCATTGAGTGACAACTTCTTTACTTTAGACTGTCCTGGAATTTCCATCATCTTTTAACAAGAGTTACTATTGTTAATTTTATTTTGTTTTATTTTCTCCAAAGGAATGACAGATAATTTCCATTTGATCCCACACTTCTGAGTTATGGAATAGAATTTTATTCCAGTTAGACTGACCCTGACTACTTCAGAAGATACGGTAGTGTTCTGTGCAACCAAGAGTCCCACAGGTAAGGGGTGAAAACTATGTTTCCTATAAAAAGAGATGTTTTAGTGGAGAAATTTCATGGATTATAGACAAAATCTGACAGGTAGACCTTCTGTGTTGTTGGTCAATGGTGGCAGAACAGATATATTCTAATATTTGTTTCTTATCACCACATTATGGGGCTGTGCTGGTTTGAGGCTGTTGTATACCCCAAAAAAGCTATATTCTTTTTCCTAGTCCAATCCTGTAGGGACAGACTTATTGTTGGGTGGGACCTTTTGATTAAGTGGTTTACTTGGAGATGTGTCTTGCCCATTCAAGTGGGTCTATTCCACTTACTGGAGCTCTTTAAGAGGGAATTATTTTGGATAAAGCTCAGAGCTGACACAGACAGAGATGTTTGGAAATGCAGAAAGTAAGCCCCCCCGGGGAAGCTATCTGAAACTAGGAGCCAAAGGACCAGCAGACACTAGTCATGTGCCTTCCCAGATGACAGAGGTGTTCCTCCTGCCATTGGCCTTTCTTGAGTCAAGGTATCTTTCTCTGGATGCCTTGGTTTGGACATTTTTATGGCCTTAGAACTGTTAGAACTGTTAACTTATAAATTAAGTTAACAGCATTAGAAAACTAAATTACGCAGCATTAGAAAACTAAAACAGGTTTGTTTGAAACTAGAAGCTAAAAGATAAACAGGTGCCAGCCACATATCTTCCCAGATGACAGAAGCATTCCAAACACCATCAGCCTTTCTTGAGTCAGAATATCTTTCTCTGGATGCCTTAGATTGGATATTTTTATGGCTTTCAATCTATAAACTTGTAAATTATCAAATCCTCTTTATAAAAGCCAGTGCATTTCTTTGGTATATCGCATTTCAGCAATATTCATAAACTAAAACAGGGACCAAGAAAGGTATACACAGAAGTATGTTTGAGGCTGATATGATGTATTTCAGGAACTAGCCCAGGAACTCTAGACTTTGAAATGTATGAATGTTTGGAATTAGATGCTGAACAAAGTGATGGCAATAATGACAGTAATTTGCCACCACCAGTATGATATGGGAGTTCGAGTTTGGGGTAGGGCATGCTGGTAACATGTCTTCCTCCATGGTCTGTGCCTCCCTTAATCAAGTGGCCCAACTTCCCCTCTCACAGGTATGGGCTTGTGTTCCAAGCTTTCTAATCAGATAACCTCCTTCTCTTACATAGCATGATTTTTTTCATGTGTGAGGCCCATAGAATTATTTTTCATGATTTTATAGAAGTTAGGAGGGATCAAATTGCTTTTCTTCAAATATCAAAAATTCTAAAGGTGACATTCCTGGCAGACTATATCTTTCCACTCGTCTAAGAACAGAACTAAGTAGATTGAAAGGATGCTAAGAAGAACAATGCAAAATCTTGGATTTAACAACAGCTGACTCTAGAGAAACAATATATATTATATATTTATTGCACATGTAGAAATACATGCTTATTGCAGAAAGGTGGTGTTAGTTGAGTTTCTGTCATCTGCAATAACAAGAATCTTCACCTAGTGTGATGGAGATCAGATGTATTAGGATTAGATCAAATGAAACTGTGTTTTGATCTCCCCAAGAAATTTCTTAACAAAAGAATAGTTGCACAAGGAAATAGATTTGAATATATCGTTTGAAATATGGCACAACCACATATCTGGCAGACTATGTTCAAGGTCTTAAATACCTCTCATTGATCAAATGAATGCTAGAGCACAGTAAAATGGACCATGTGAAGTTCTTGGCCATGGTCTGAATAAATGAGAATGTTGAGCTTTTCAATCTCACTAGGTTGGCCAATAAGCCCAATAGAAAATATAATGAAATGTTATGAAGTACAATTCAAGGATTCCTGAAGCATACTTATCCAGCACAGAACAACAGGCATCGGGATAAATAGCTTGCAGCATGAATACCTCTCCCAATTCATTTTTGCTGCTCAGATAAATAGGTAACATGTACTTTTGCCACCTATTTTCATACTGAGGTTTATTAAATCTAAATTACTGAAATGGGAAGTTGTAACCAAGGAGTTAAGAATTAACAAATGATTATGATTACAGAATCATTGTATAAATGTTTTTCTTTCTATATTATAGAACAGCCAAAAATTAATACCTTAAATTACTGAAACTCTACTAGTATTACCCTTGCTTAACCTGCTTAACCTAGCCTAGTCTTGCCCTTGTTTATACTTACCCATCTCAACCTTGTGCATACTTACTGTTGTAATGGTTATTCTAGCCTCCACTCACCCAGGTTTATACTTTTTATTCAAATGGTAAAAACTCCATCGCCTTTTCTTTGAATCTATAACAACCTTGAACCTTGAATTCCCTAGACTTGAGGAGACAGATTTTTGGGCCATTAGGCCAAATGTTCTCCTGCTTCACACCTAACAATAAACTCTTTCTTTCTTTGAACCACCAGTATCTCAGGAATTGGTCATTTGAGCCACTGGGTGGAGAATTCACTGCTTTTGTCCAGTAACAAAGTGAAAGTTGGTAGTTGTTATGGGTAGGTTCATGTGTAAACTTGGTCATGTTATGGTGCCTTATTATTTGAATGAACAAGCACTGGCCTAACTGTTAGGGCAAGGGCATTTCAAATCAGAAGGCTGGTTTATAAAATCATCAGCACGTTTATTGCATCCATGGCTGTTGACATCTGCAGTCAGCTAAGAGGAATGTCTTCCACAATGAGTGCTGTTTAATCTAATCAGTTGAAGGCTTTAAAGAAGTCAAAAGAGTGGATCACTCTCTCCACTTCAGCCAGCCAGCCTCTCCTGAGGAATTCATTGAAGACTTTCATTGGAGTTGCCAACTCATGGCCTTCCCCATGGAATTTGTACTCATGCATCCCCACAGTTGTGTGAGACACTTTTATAAAATCTAATGCTTATGGATATCTCCTGTTGGTTTGTTTCCCTAGAGAACCCTAACTAATACAGCAGTTTTATTGACATTTTACTAAAAAAGTTCCTCCTATAAACCCTGAAACCTTTCCAAAGTTTATCCTTTGTGACCAGTTTGAAATATTAGAGTGACTAGGAAAGAAGCTAAATTTTATGATATAAGTAGGTATTGACTCCCTAGCATTGAACTAGTATTCAACAACACCATTCAATTACTAATGAACTGAAGTACAGAAAAATAAAATTGTTTGATAACATTTGAAGGCCTCATTATTATCCCTACATTGTATCTATGACTGCAAGATGGAGTCTAGTTATCTTTCTTTTTTCCCAACTCAGTACTTCTAGTATTAGCTGGAGCTGAGGATCCTTAGCATAAGATACATAAGGAACTCCTGATTGTTTTTTGTTTTGTTTTATTTTAACTTCTGTTGGCCACAACAAAAACAGTGATGCAAACAGGGTACCAGTCTGTGGCAATCAAAAGTTCAGGTCCAGAAAGTCCACTCAAACTCTTGCCAATAGAGTAATGTGTTAAATATTGAACACTGGAGGGAGCCATTCAGTTGTAAGTGGTGGAAGCTAAAAATATGTTTGGATAGCCTCAAGCCATTGCCCTTCCTTGATAGTATATGTGTAACAATCCAGTAGCAATGTAAGAGACAAAGGAATTTTTTGCTTTTGTGTCAAATCCCTACTAATAAAGAAGAGAGGGTCCAGCTATTTGTTTCAAAGCATATAAGTTATATTCTGGATATGAACACCACATGTGTACTGCAGAGAGGAACCAAAAATCATGGGATAGTAGAAAATTGTCAGAAGTCTTCATCTATTCAGCAAATACATATGGGTACTTAGTATGTGTCATATGGTCTAGATTACAAAGATACATAATCCCTGCTCTTTTACATATTCCATAAATAACATTGTATGGTATTAGTTGGCTATATGCTGCAGAAATGCAATATACCAGAAATAGACCAGCTTTTAAAAAGAGAGTCTAGTAAGTCACAAGTTTACAGTTCTAAGTCCATAAAAATATTCAGACTAAGACATCCATAGAAAGATACTTTGGTTGTGAGGCATAGGTCAAAGGTGCCTGGTGTCTCTCTGCCATAATGGAAGACACATAGCTGATTTACTGGCTTTCTCTCTCCACTTCTGGTTTCAAACAGCTTCCTCAGAGGTGTTTTCTCAAGCATTTCTGCTTGCGTTGGCTTTGAAGCAACTGTTTTCCAAGCATCTGAGCTTCCTCCAAAATATTTCCCCTTTTAAAGGACTCCAGTAAATTAAACAAGACCCACCTTGAATGAGCAGAGACACATCTCCATCTAATCAAAAGGTCACACCCACAACTGGGTGTGTCATGTCTCCATGGAAACAATCCAATCAAAGTTTCCACTCTAAACAATAGATCTGCCTCCACAAGATTGGATTAGGGTAAAAAAACATAGCTTTTCTGAGGTACTTAATTTTAAAGCAGCACATATGGGTTAGTGGAGAACGAAGGTTGGAAGATGGGGCAATAATTAAAGGGCACACATGAATTTCTTTTAGCCAAAAGAAAACCAAAATCTCCCACATGGCATGACTCAGAATTGATAGGCACTGGCAAATTAAAGTTGGGCACAATTTATTTCAGAAATGAATGGACCATTCCAGATCTGCATGAGTAGATAATGATTTTATTCAATACTTTCAAAAGTGAGGACAAAGTCAATGGGACATAGTAAAGGTTGAGAGATGATCATGAGGCAACAGTAAGTATCTGTCCAAATATAGGAAAGGAGTAGAGTATCCAAAAACTGGGGTACTCTGCCCAGTGTTTAGAAAAAGAAACTTGGGAGATGTCTTTGGTGTGACTTTCCAGTTATGCTGAATAGCATCTTCTTTCTCTTTTTTCTTACCTCTTTTTGGTCCATCCCATATAATAATAGTGACAAAAATAAGCACAACCAAATAAACAAAAAAAGCATTTTTTCCTTGCAGTCTTAAAGGCATTACATATATAAGTACATCATTAGAATAATCAATTTTTCAGTCATTCAGCAACATAAATTAAACGTATTATGGATGTGAGATGATATGCTAGGTTCTGTGGATGCAATTATGAGCAAAATATCCCATGATTAATTTATAAAAAATCCTTTTTCCTTGTACTTGACCATTTAAATATCCCTCAGTACCTACTGCCATTTAATTTTATATCTTTGATATCTCTAAAAATTGCCCTTTTTCCAACCCAATAAAATGAAAGGAAAAATTAGGAGATCAAATATGCCAATATCTCATCCTAACAAACAAAACTGAGGTGTAACATAATCTATGATAAGTGGCCATGGGCTAAGATTGAGAGATGTTTACCATTTGTGTAGCACCAAAAATTTATTATGAATATGACTCCACATATTAAATTGTTTGGACAAGAGACATGACAATGATGAAAAAAGCTGAATGCAAAAATGCCGACCAGTTTTGACAGACATCCTCAATAAGTGTAGCAGACAGAAATGTTATTGAAGGCTGAGTTGAACCTAATGAGGAACAATATTTAAAAAGACACTCTAAGTTTTTAAAATTATTTAAAGATATAAGAGTCAGCTTTTGTTATTGATGTTCAATAGTGAGAATTGAAAAAATAGTGATTAACAATTGTACTGGTATGAATCTGTTGTGTACCTCCGAAAAGCCGAGTTCTTTAATCCTCATTCAATATTGCTGGGTGGGAGCATTTTGATTGTTTCCATGGAGCTATGACCCACCCAATTTTGGACGGTAACTTTTGATTAGATGATTTCCATTGAGATGTGTCTCACATATTCAAGGTGGGGTTGCTTACTGGAACCCTTTGAGAAGGAATCATTTTGGAAAAAGCTTTAGAGCTCACAGCAGCCAGAGACCTTTAAGGAAAATACCCCCAAGGTAGCTTTATGAAACAAGCAGGCTGGAGAGAAAGCTAGCAGATGTTGCCATGTTCACCATGTGCCTTTACAGTTGAGAGAGAAACCCTGAACATAATTGGCCTTCTTGAACCACGACTTATTTCTCTGGATGCCTTAGAGTGGACACTCATATAGCCTTGGAAGTGCAGACTTGCAACTTAATAAACTCTCCTTTTCAGAACTTGTTCCATTTCTGGTTTAGTGCATTCCAGCAGTTCATAAACTAGAATGATGGTAATTGATTAAAAGCATTTTTATTAGAAAAGTCAAAATCTCCTGAGATTTATAATTTAAAATACTTGTTCACATTTTTTTTTTACATTGTTGTATCTGAGAATGGAATTCCTATAAGAGTATCCTATGAGTTTTAGGGTGTATCTTTTTTTTAACTGTTTATTTCTCTTTTGTATTTTAAGGATGCATCACATTTTTTATTCATATATGGTATACTTTTTAAAATTTTTATTTATATTACAGATTTATAGGTTTTACAAAAAAATCATGCTTACTGTACAGAGTTCCCAAATACCCCTCTCACATGCACAGCTGTCCTCTTATTAAGATTCTGTTTGCATTAGTGTGGTGTTTTAGTTGCAATTGAAGAAACAATATTATTATATTTACACTATTAATTGTAGTTCATAACTTACATTATGGCTCACTGTGAGAATTGTCCAGTTAGACATTTTTAAAAATTTTATGCTGGTATTGTATATATAGCCTAAAATTTCCAATTTTAACTACTTTCAAATATACAATTCAATGGTGTTAATTACATTCAAAATATTGTGTACCATCACCATTATCCATTATCAAAATTTTTCCATTGTCCTTAAAAGAAACTGTATATTTTAGGCCTTTAGCTCCCTATTCCTACCTCCACCCTGTACTGTGGTAGCATATACTCTAGATTTTTACTCTATGAATTTGCACATCATAATTATTTCATATAATAGAGATCATACAATATTCTTTTGTATCACTCACGATATCTTCAAAGTTCATATTGTTGAATGTATCAGAATTTCATAGCTTATTAAGGTTGAATAATAGCCCAATGTATATATATATACTGCATTTTTTTTAATTGTATGCTGTATAGCAGGGGTCTTGTTTCACTCTTTTTCCATGTGAGTATCCTGTTACTGCAACACCATTTGTTGAATTTGTGTTTATTTGTTCTTTCTTTTTATGCGTATATGTTTTTTTTTGGGGGGGGGGATGTACATGGGCCAGGATGTATATGCATTTTAGCTATTCCTTCCTCCCTTGAAGGACACTTAGTTGGTTACACTTTGGGAAATTCAAGTCTCTACTTTCAATATTTTGGAATATATACGTAGAAATGAGATTGTGAGGTCATGCACTAATTTTCTACTTAACTTTCTGGGGAACCGTCAAACTGCTTTCCACAGTGGCTTCATTATTTTACTATTTCACCAATAATAACTGAGTCTTCCTATTTCTCCAGATTTTCTCCAATACTTTTATTTTCCATTATTTTAATAGTAGCCATTCTTGTGAGTGTGAATTGGTGTCTCATTTTAGTTTTGATTTGCATTATCCTAATGGCTTATGATGTAAACATTTTTCATGTGCTTTTGGCCATCTGTATATCTTCATTGAACAAATGTCTATTCCAGGCTTCCAACAATTTTTAAATTGAGTTTCTTTTCTTTTAGTTTTTGGCTTTTAGGGTATCTTTATGTAGTCTGGATGGTGAACCCTTCTAAAATATTTGCTCCCATTCTGTAAGTTGTCTGTTTTAACCTTCATGATGAAGACTTTGATGTGCAAAATTTTTAATTTTGATAAAGTTCCATTTGTCTCTGTTTCTTGCACTTTTGATATGAAGTCTAAAAAATCATTTCCTAACACAAGGTCTTGAAAATGCTTCCTGATAGTTTCTGAGAGTTTTATAGTTGGGGTTCTTACATTTAGGTCTTTGATCCATTTTGACTTATTTTTTAATGTATATGAGACAGGTCCACCTTTATTCTTTGGCAAATGGATATCCAGTTCATCTTGAATCTTTTTTGAAGGGACTATTCTTTCCTCATTGATTGAAATTGACACCCATAAGAATTTGTCAAAAAATCAATTTGTCAAAAATTAATTGACTGTGGATGTGGGGGGTTATTTCTGAACTCTTAATTCTCTTCCTCTGGCCTATGCATCTGTCCTTTTGCCAGTATCACACTGTTTTAATGACTGTAACTTTGTAATATATTTCAAGCCTAGGAAGTGTGAGTCCTGAAACTTTATTTTTATTTTGCAAGATGGTTTTGTCTATTTTGGACACCTTAACATTCTATATAAATTTAATGATAGACTTTTCCATTTCTGCCAAGAATGATGTTGAAGTTTGGGATTGTATTCAATCTATAAATATCTTCGAGCAGAATTTACATCTCGTAATATGTAGTCTTCTAGTCCAGGAACACAAAATATCTTTCCATTTAATTAGGTCTTTGATTTCTTTCAAAAACGTAGTTTTGCAATTATGAATACTTTATATCCCTTATTATATTTATTCCTAGATATTTGATTATTTAGTTGGTATAGTAAATGGAATTTTTCATTACTAGTGTACAGTAACTCTATTGATTTTTGCATATTGATCCTGTATGCTGCCACTTCGCTGAGTTTGTTTTTTAGTTCTAGTACTTTGTTGTGTATTTTTTTCAAGATTTCCTATGTATAGGTTCATGTCATCAGCAAGTAAGGAGAGTTTTTCATCATCATTTCCAATTTGAATGACTTTTATTTCTTTTTCTTACCTACTTGCTGTACTTAAAAGTTCTAGTATAATTTGAATAATAGTGGTGACAGTAGGCATCCTTATCATGTGTTCCTGATCATAGAGGGAAAACATCCAGTCTTCTACCATTGAGCGTGATGTTAGCTGTAGGTTTTTCATATATGCCTCATCTCATGTTGAGGTAGTTTCCTTCTATTCCTAGTTTTCCAAATGATTTTATTAAGACAGGACGCTAGATTTTGTCAAATGTCTTTTCTGTATCAGTTGAAATTGTCATGTGTTTTCCCCTTTCTTATATGAATGTGGTAGATTACATTAATTGATTTTCTTATGTTGAATCAACCTTGCATGCCCAGATAAATACCACATGATCTTGGTGCATAATTCATTTAATATGCTATTAGATTAGGTTTATGAGCATTTTGTTGAGGATTTTTGCATCTATATTTCTAAATATCAATATATTTCTATATTGGTTTGTTATTTTATTTCCTTTTGGAATCTTTATCTAGCTTTGGTATTAGGGTGATGCTGGCCTCATAGAATGAATTATGAAGTGTTCCCTCTCTTTTTCAGTTTTTTGGAGGAGTTTGAGCATAATTGTAAGTAATTCTTGGAATGTAGATAAAATTCTCCACTGAGGCCATGTCATCCTGGGCTTATATTTGTTAGGAGCTTCTTGATTTTAAACTCTTAAACTTTTATTGGTTTGTTGGGATATTCTATTTCTTTCTGAGTCTGTGTAGGTAATTTGTGTTTCTAGGAATTTGTCCATTTCATCTAGATTATCTAATTTCTTTGTATACATATGTTCATAGCATCCTCTTATAATCTGTTTCAATTCTGTGCAGTTAGTAGTAATGTTGAATCACTTTCATTTCTGATTTTGGTTATTTGCATCCTTTTTCATTTTTTCTTTGTCAGTCTAGCTAAATGTTTGTTGATTTTATTCAGCTTTTCAAACATCAGTTATTAGTTTCATTGATTCTATTTTTTTATTCTCAATTTTATTTCTCTCCTACTATAGACGTTATCATTCCTCTTCTATTTTGGGGTTTATTGGGATTCTTGGATGCATATATCCATCCCTTTTATTAAATTTGGGAAGTTTACTTTGACTATACCTTTGAATATTTCCTCTGCCCTAACTCTTCTTTGGGATTCCCATAATGCATATGCAGTGTGCTTGTTGGTGTCCCACAGGTCTCTTAAGCTCTGCCCACTTCTCTCATTCTGTTTCCTTTGTACTCCTCAGCCTAAATCATTTTAATTGTCTTACCTTCAAGTTCACCGAGACTTTTGCCAGCTTGAATCTACTTTCAAATCCTCTAGGGAATTTTTTTAAATTTTAGTTTTGTGGTTTACAACTCCATTGTTTCTGCTTAGTTCCTCTTTACAATTTCTATTACTTTACTGAGATTTCCATATTGTTCACTCATCATTTTCTTGATATCTTTTAGTCCTTTTTCTATGTTTTCCTTTATCTCAGAGCATTTTTTTTTAATATTTTTTTCCTGTATGTCCAAAGTGTGGTCATCTTTATTAGTTGTTTCTGAAGTTTTATCTCATTCCCTTGGATGGCTATCATTTACTGCTACTTTATTTGCATTATAATATCTTGTCACACACTGCACATTCCAATATTATAATGTGTTAATTCAAAAATTTTAGTCCCTGATCTGTCTGTTCCTTAAGCTTATATCAACCTGATGATATGACAGAATTTTCTTTGTGTTCCAGGGACTAATCAAATCAAACTGATACTGGAAACAACTTTCCCAGTCTTTAAACGTGGTTCTGTATTAGCTGGTGCTCTTTTAAGAGTTAAGCACTTCTCTCAAGAGAATCAGTTTGAAATAAAAGTGAAGTCCAGGGTCCATTCATCTTTTTTGAGTCTGCTTCTTATTCTGTGCTTATGTCCATATGGATCTCCATATTTATGTGAATTTATATAATCCTTCTGCTCCCTGAGAAATAGACTTCCATTCATTCCTGTGTGATCTGTTGTGTGTCTTAAAGTCAGTAATCCCTTGCCTATACTGCTTTGATTTAATTGTTTCTTGTGCTGCTTTAGCTGTGAGCAAGCTGCTTCTGCATGCAGGACAAGTTTTGCAAGAGTGAGCTAGAGGTTAATTTCCAAGTTAACTTGCCAGGTTGCCACCAGATAAATTGGCACTGACATACAGGCACCCCGATATGTACATTTGGATTACTCTGTTCCCTCTGTAACAAGTTCAAGGACCCATAATTGGAGCACAGGATGGGTCCATATGACATCAAAGAGGAGAGGAGGGCAAGGCTAGTACTTGCACCAGGAGTTTCTCTTATTGAACTTAAGTTACATTTTCTTCATTTGGTAACTCACTCAGTTACTGCTATCATTTGACTCTCTTCTGGAGTTTTCAAGGAGGTAGTTCTTACTTACCATTTTAGCTAGTTGCTCAAAGATTCTGTTGGGGAATGGTACCCTGGAGCATCTTACGCCACCATCTTTGTTGACCAGCCCCTGGATATTCTTTTTTGTAGGTTTGTCAGGTGGTATATATGTGTGCAAGAGCTTTCAAATTATACAAGACAATGCACAATTAAAAATCAGCCCTGGTTATTCTACACACTCTCAATTCTAAGTCCTGATCACCAGAAGAAACCACAGTAATCTAGTTCTTGGATAGCTATACTTTTTCTTTTTCCTCAACAATATATTTAGGACATTAATTATATCAGGATTTAATAAGAATCTTGAATTTGAATAAAATAAAGCATATATTGAGAGATCAGAAATAAAGACTAAAAAATAATATGGAAGACCAAAAACTATTTAAAAGTTAGTTTTCCTAAATGATAACATAGTCTTATTAATTAATTGGGTTTCATATTTTTCTACTCACTTGATGCTTTCTTTGTAAATTCAGTGACTGAATGCATAATTTTGTCCAAAGAACACTACTGTAACTTTGTGGGCCTATTTAAATATTTTTACTTACAGTGCTAAAATTGGTTGATTCAGAGCAGAAACAATGTAGATTGACAAAAATATGAATTTGGTTCACTGAACAAATGATTAATGGATGCCAGAAAGGAAAGAATAGACAATTGATTGGGTTGCTTTGAAAAGGAGATTTATATGACCTGTGTTTATCTGGTCAGACTGTTGAAGAATGATTTCCTCTGATAAAATGCCTACTGCAGTCCATTTTTATGCCTCAAGAGATGGTACTTCTAACTACTTCATTTAATAGGCTATTTCAAAATCTATCACACTTAATAATTTGTATATTGTTTCTCTGATAGTCAGCCGAACATTTCTTTGCTTAATTTTACTTTATTTCTTCTACTTTCACTTTTTCATCACTTTATTCTAGAGAAATATGACTGACAGGTTTTAATGGATATATCTTGAGATATCCTTTAAATTTGGAGCATTAAAATGATAATGAAATTAAAACCATACAATTATTTCTTGTCTGTCTCATTAATTGCCTTAAATATTGCTATTATCATTTCACACTGGTTGCAAGAGTAATAAGGAAGAACTCATTATGTTATAAGGAAAAAAATACCTTACACATTTATTAGATTTATGCCTGCTGGTCAAAGTCCACTACCGTGTTATCCCTGATTAATATTATTTTACTTCCCTGAGTTGCAATTATGATTTTCATAATGGGTGATCAGGATTCCGTAAAATAAAGAGTCACTGAGGTCATGGGTTGAACAAGGAGAATATGATGAGTAATAGCTCTAAGGTCTAGAGTGGTATTTAATATAGACTCTATTATTTTCCTAATGTATGTATCCTGCTTTTTGTCTAGAAATTAGCACATTATTAATGTTTGCTGACATCATGCTCCTTTTAATTTGAATAAGAACAAGGATCATCAAATACATCTATTTTTGCCACTCCACTTTTCTAATGCATTTTTGAACACATTTTAAAAAAAAAATACAAAAGTGTAACTTTCAATTTGTATGTAGAAAAAAACCTGGAAGAACAGACATAACATTCACATTTCTTGTTTGCAATTTGCTTAGCCAAAATTACCTCAGGAACATTCCTCCCTTTAAAGAAAGCATTTGAGACTGATTTGGAGCAGATGGGAGTTCTGGTTCCCCAAGTTATAGCTCATCTATTTTGCTGCCTGAGTTACTACACTTTTTGAAATTATGGTATAGTTTCATGACAGAAGCAATCAAAAGAATATCTAATTCAATTATTGGACACCAGATAATATAAGTACAGAAATTTTCAGGATATAACTACCAAAAAAGAATCTCACCTCCTAAGCCATGGAGTAGAGACAGAATTTCCAGAAAACCTGCCAAACCATTTCTCTGTAGAATATAAGTAAAGGTTCAGCCATTCTTTCCCCATTCCTTTCTCTCTGGAAATACTGGTGTCATCCAAGTGAAGTTTTAGCTATACAATGCTCTCAGCTAGTCTAGATATAGTCAGATAATAAATGCAACTTTAAATTTAGCATTTAATATGGCAAGGAATTTATTGTATCATGTCATTGTCTTTTTACTCTTTCCAAGCCTAGCAATCTTTTCCATCTTTTCCTTACCTAGAAATTCAGTTCCTATGATTTGAACTCAGTTTTTAAATCCAGTTCATTTGGCAGCAACAAAGCCAGACTTTTGAATCTCCCACGTTCAGTGTAAAATCTTGTTCTCTGTACCTGTAGCTACATCCTTCTGACCCAAGTTCACACTTGTCCATTTCTTGACCTCTGCTTTGTCTTGACAAGACTTTTGTCAGTGTCTCTTCTTTCTTCAGGTAAAGAACTCCTTTTGACTCCAAGCCTGAGCAAGTGCTAAAAAGAAGACATTTCCCCCTTGTCCATTTATCTTAAGATGTGCCTGATAGCAGAAAGACACTTTTCCTGTCAGCCCTTGCTGCTTATTTCTCCTTGTTTGTCCAACTTCCTCTTAAGAGTCTCTGGTAATCTTTTCTTATCTCTCCTTACCGTATGAAAAAGAGCTTTCTCTTTTTTTTTTTTTCCTTTTTCATTTTGAGATGCTTGCAGATATCTGGGATCAGTATTTACCTGTTGCAATAGCCTTTCTTCTGAATACAGTCTCTCCCTCTCTAAGTCCAGATTTGTTTTATTTGATACTTCTAATAGATGAAAAGATTGCCTGAAACCATAATGGTATTTTTTTTTACCTAAATGTTATTTGTCTTTAGAACATCATTTTCCACAGCCATTTTCTGCTCCATATCTTCAGGTTTCTGTGATTAGCTAAACTGCACCTGAATTTGCTATGTCCATTTGCATATTCCTCACCAGAAGTGTCTTCTGTCCTTCAGGTGCTTAGAGATAATTAATTTCTTTCCACCCCTCTTCTACCTAACTCAGTTTCAAGTCCAAATGGGTAGAAGAACCTTAAAACAGAACACAAAAACTAATACTCATAGTGCTAGTACTACCAATAGTTACAATGAAAATAATATCTCCCATAGGTAAGCATTGTCTATGAATTAACTTATGACATAAAGCAACTCTGTGAGGTAGGTAGGTTGTTTTATCATCAATATTTTATAAATAAGGATGTTGGGGTGCATAAAAATAATTTTGTAAAGGTCACATGTAGGAAGGAGCAAGGTAAAACCTAAACAATGCCCTCTGCCCCATTATTTCCTTTAGGCAGGATTGGTGATAAAAATTTTTTCCTACCGGTCCTTCAGCTTACGATCTGGTAGGATATATATAAAAATGTGTGAAGAATCGAGGGAATTAATTTCAAAAATACACTTTTATGAAAATAAATCTTCATTGCTGAAATATAAGGAAATTTTAAGTATGTCATATTGTAGTTTAGTAAAATTTAAGAAATCGGGGGCCCTGTGAAATAGCAGGTGAATGAGAAAAGAAAGACAGATGAAAAGAGAGTAGAACTAATGCTAAGCAAACATTTAAAGGAGCTGTTTGAGGAAATGAAAGACTACAAGGAAATGAAATAAAATTACTGAATTTAACTTATACCACATACCATAAGGAAAAAAATCAAGACCTGAAAAAAATCAGTTAAATTATTTGATGACTGATGTAGGAAAACTATAAGAAAAACAACAACAAAGAAACTGCACAAACACATACATGCATGTTCTTATACAAAATACAGAGAGAAATAACAGAGAACAAGGACTCAGCATGCAAGTAACAGATATCCTGAAGACTAACATATAAACAAAGTTTCAAAATAAAGAGTATAAACCAATTTCTCTGCTGCTGAAGAAAATCAATGTTTTCTGCTTAAGTATTTGCAGTGAGTACTAGTTTAAAAAAAGTTAAAATGATAAATTAATGTACTATAAAATAGATAATTAGTAATATTTATAAATAATAGAATTTGAAAATACTTACAAAATAGTCAAGTGTTTATATTAGAAATAAGAAAAAACTTGATTATTTTAATTTTTTCATAGGTTTTAATGAAAAAATTAGTTTTAATGAAAAATTGATATGGGGTCCAGGGTAGGAAATAGTTTATTTACCTAAGAGAAAATAGTCAGCTTGGCATCTTTCTTAACAAAAAGTACCAGCTGTCAATTACTCACTATCTATTCTGGTGGTGGGTCATATCAGCACACAAACTAAAGATATGCAGTGATTCTTGAAATATACCCTCCACATTATTTTAGTAAAGTCTGTTTTATAAACTTAACTAGAACTACAAGTTACACTTAGGAGCCTATGTATCTTCTAAATTATCATGGAAAAATATACATAAAGAAAAAGAAAAAATAAGAAAGGAAAAATATAAATTATGAATAACAGAAAATAATCGCCATGATTTGTTGATTCTAGTTATATAAACTTTTGGAATACTCCACTGCTTGCTAACCCCATTGCCATGTTGGAAGCTTTGAGGATATGCCTGCCTCCTATATCTCCAGTAAAAGGAAACCAAGTTCACCATCATTCCCAGCATTTGCATTTGCACCAAGGAGAAGTTTACTATGTGCTATCCCCAGCCAATGACTGAATGGGGCTGGAATAACTAAAGCACATTCGATCCTGAAGACACAAGATACCTCTCACTGGTGCCTGTGGTTGGAGGAACCCCAATAGCTTTATGGAAATTTCCTTTGACTGTCAAGACCTTTGAGATACATCCATCCAAAATTTCTTCTCTTTTCTTCCCTTAAACATGGTTGGTTCAGATTTATCTTGATATATGATGAAAGCTTCCTCTCTTTCTCTTTCTCTTTCTCTATTTCCATTTGTCTCACAGGTACTTCCTCTAATAAAATCCTTGTGTCTTTAATCCCATCTTGAGATCTGACTCTCAGAAGTGACAAACTCACACATCATGTCTTTGTTCTGACCATTATTTCACTCACTTGAACCGTTGCAGCAGCTTCCCAACTGTTAGCCTTGTATTCAGCTTTATTGCTAACTCCCAACAGATTTCCCATGTTGTAATCATAGCAATCTTTCTGGAAGACATTTTTTATAAATAATTTCTGTGATAAAATCCTCTAACTATTCTTCATTGCTCTTAGCATCAAGTCTAAGCAAAATAAACCCTAGAAATCATTGAAGATCTGTATGCCGCTTTCCTCTCTAGTCACTCCCTATTCTTTACACATCCTAAACCTGATATTTTCATGATTATCACGTGGACATTGAACGTGTTCTTTCACTTCTCACAGATGCCTGCTTGTCCCCTTTTTAGCTGACTGAATTATACTTACACCTTAGTAGTGAATGCAGAAAGGCAACTCTTTGGAAGATTTCATTAATGCAAAATATCCCTCCAGCAGTTTCCCCAATAGAATTTTGTGCTTAGCTTTCTATTATCTTATTCATATTGAACTACTTTTGCTCTTCATTCTTTTTGCTATTACTTTAGTCCATGAGCTCACTAAAAGTAAGAACTGTCATTATTTTTTAAATTCTTGGAACCAAAAGTATGATTGGGACATAGTGGGAACTTTATACACACACACACACACACACACACACACACACAAATATCAGCTATGTAAATATTGAAGTTTGATATCTGAATGAGAAAAAAAGTCTCCTAGAGGGGAGAGGCCAATCAAAAATCTCTGAAACTACATCCCCCCCACCAAGTCTCTGAAACATGAATTTCTTGTTTACTTTCTTGGTATATTTGTCATACAAGCAAACATGGCAAAACTTAGGAACCCAAAAGAACAGCACACTGAATAACTGAATGCGAAGAAAGGAGTCATATTATTTTGGGTGGAGAGAAACACTTTGGCAAATTGGCACAATGCTGCTAGAGTAGTGTTGGTTTAAAATGAATCTTTTTTTATTCCAAGCTGTTCACAAAACTCCTGTTCCATGCAGAAGGAGACTCTGGAATGCTTGCAGCTGAGCAGAATGTCTATTACACACACAGATGTGCAGCAAGAGGAGTTTAAATGCCGGCTGTCATCAGTCAGCCCTGGGAGTGCATGACCTTGCAGACCCTAACCCCCATCTTCATTCTCTCCTTCCTGAAACTGTGGACTCCCCTGTGTGAGGACTGACTGACACTGGAAAAGAGAGTAAATTGAAAATAATATTGTAGACTTCCAGTTTCATCCCAGTCATGCAATAAGCTTGGAAGAAAATCTGAACAAACTGAAAATAAATGCCTTTTCTTAGACTCATCAGAGGCTTGAGGTCAGGGGGCAAAGTGCTAACTGACAAATCTGGAGAAACAGAGAAACTCAGTTGAGATCAGCTTATCAGAAGCAGAAGTTACTAGAGCCAGAACCTGATAGGAACACTTAAGTGGTTTTGATTATTGTTGGAGGCTGAATGTGGACTACTTTTCAGAGTGAGAAACTCCTGAGGGCCACATTCTTATGAGAACACCCACAATTTTGTGGATTTTATGTCCAGGAACCTCACAAGATTCTCACTGCAAAGAGTCATGGGAAAAAAAAAATCACCTCATTTCTGTGGCAGGGGAAAGGAAAAATTAAGCAGTTTAAAATACAACCAGAGAATACTCCATAATAAATCCCAACACTCCAGTGCAAAAGACTTTAAAGAACTTTGCTGCAAAAGCAACAGTGAATAAAATTGCTGGCACCTTAGCAAGAATCAAGGCAGTGGCAACAAACTGTACCAGAAGTCTTTACCATTCTGCATTCACAGAATGTATTCTTTTCCATTCTGCACTCACAAAATGTATTCTTTACCACTGTATTCACAAAAGAAAAGCCAGTTTCACTTAAGAGTGTCCTAGGTAAAACAGTAAAAATTACTAATTTTATTAAATTTCAATGCTTGAGTGCATGTCTTTTTGATATTTTCTGACAAAATGGAAAGCACATATAAAGTACACATGGTTGTCCCCAGAAGCAGTACAAGTTCAACTTTTGAGTTATGAAATAACTAGCTATTTTTCATAAAATGCAATAGTTTTAGACATGGCTATATGGCAGACATTTTCTTGAAGATGAGCTTGTAACCTGAAGGAAGATAACTTGGAATATTTGTTGCCAATTATAACATTTGAGCTTTTAAGCAAAAACCAGAATTTCAGCAAAACTGTATCTGTCATAGTAAACTTGGTAGTTTAATAATTAAAAGATCTGCTAGATAAGATTGGTTATATTAACAAATGTGATCTTTTGATATTATGTAGTGAAATGTATCAATATGTGGAAAACCTGCATAACACTGTGAATCAATATTTTCTAAAAAACCAATAAATAATGTTATAAAATCATAAAAAAAAGACTTTAAAGATTTATTTCATGTAGAAGAAAGGCATTTCTCCACTGTAGCCCCTCATAGTCTTCCTGTCTCACCAATGAGACATGAGGAAGAAATATTTGTGAAGTTTACAGTCCATGGACACAGACCATTAAACCTGATGAGATTTAATCATAAGGTTGTAGAAGTCTTCCTCTCTCCACTCCTTACCGTCACATCAACAGGACTCTTGTGTCATGACGATGGATTGCAGCTGAATGAGTTGCAAGGCTAAGATTCTTTAAAAAAGTTTTCAGGGAAACCCAAAGACAACGGGGGAGCCTAAGGAAACATGCAAGTAAATGTAAGGTGGTACACTGGATGGAACCCTGGGTTATGAAAGACTTTAGGTAAAAACTAAGCATATCAGAATAAACTATGGATTTTGCTCAATAATAGTGTATCCATATTGGTTTATTCATTATAACCAACGTACTATCATAATGAAAAATGTTAGTAATGGGGGAAACTAGGTGAAGGGTATATAAGAATTCTCTGAACTAACTCCTCAATCTTTCTGTAAAACTAAATCCATTCTAAAAATTAAAGTCTATTAAAATACATCTATATAGCTCAGATAATCAGTCCCTTTCTTGCATTGAATTCCTCTGTCTGCCTTAGGTGAAAAAACAGATTGGCCCTGGAGGATGACTGAGAAGTTCTACATTCAGTCAAGAAGTTGCACCAATTATAACCACATGCCAAATGTGGTGTCTTTGCTACAGCGGGTTAATATATTACGTAATCATTAGAAATGCTTTGCATGCAATCAGAATTTTTTTTTAATCCTATCCATTTAAACAATGGGAATTTATTGGATCACAGTTTTGAGGCTAAGAAAAGTCCAAAATCAAGGAATCATCAAGGTGATATTTTCTTCCCCAAAACTGGTATTCTTGGGCTGGCTGCTGGTGATGCTTGGTCCTTGGTACCTCTCACATGGCATCTACATGGCAGCCTCTCCCAGCCTCTCCCTTTTTCCTCTAGGTTCTGTTGACTTTCAGCTTCAGACTGCTCCTTCTGGCTTTTGTGTCTGACTTTCATTCTGCTTATAAAGGACTCAGTAATCCAGATTAAACCCCAAACTGATTCATTTGGGCCACAATTTACCTGAAGTAACACTTTTCTGGTTTTTTTTTTTTTGTTTTTTTGCTTGAAATACCTAATTTTTCTTTAAAGATTCCTTTAAATCTTTCTTTAAATTTCTTCTTTTTAAATAGTTTTATTCATATATTATATAATTTATACAAGGTGTACAATTAGTGGCTCTCAGTATAATAAAAAAGTTGGGCATTCATCACCACAATTGATTTGAGCATTTTCATGTCTCTGAAAAGAAAAACCTCCTAGTATTTATACTCCCATATTATTGTCAGTTAGCATTGGTATGATATCTTTGTTACAATAGATGAAAGAATATTACAAAATTACTGTTAATTATAGTTCATAGCTTGCATTAATTGCATTTTACCCATATACCACCCTATTATTGACACCTTACAATAGTGACATACGTTTGTCCTAGTTCATGGAAGAACATTCTTATATTTGTACCATTAACCAGAGTCACCATCTAATATAGCATTCCCTATGCCCTACAGTCCCATGTTTAAACCTCCAGATTTCCCTCTAGTGACACATATGACCTTAAAATTCTTTTGCCATAATGCTATACCCTCACTCCCTCTGTTCAGTACAGTGTGTAGATATTTGAAATATTTGGATATCCCCTAACTAATCTCCTGTGGCTGCTGTAACAAGTTATCACAAATTTTAAAGCTTAAACCAACAGGAACTTATTCTGTCGTAGTTCAGGAGGCCAGAAGTCCAAAATTGAGGAATAGGAAAAGCTGTTTCCCCCAGAATCTGGAGAGGAGAATCAGCTTTTTGCCTTTTTCAGTTTCTGGTGTATATTGACATTTGTACACTTGTGGCCACACCTTTCTCTCTCTGTTTTGCCTCCACATTGCCTTCTCTCTGCTTCTCTCTCATAAGGATACATGCTATTGCATTTATGGTCCACTCAGATAATCCAGGATAAATTTGTCCTCTCAAACTCCTTAACTTAATCACGTCTTTTGTCATATTAGGTAATAACACATAAATTTTAATATAGAAGCCAATATTCATAGGTTCTGGGGATTAGGATGTGAACATATGGTTGAAAACTGTTGGGCATGGATGAGACCTAGGTCACATCTCACTACACAGATGTAGCAAAGCTGTCTCCGTAAGAATAGGCACCTGATGTCCTGAAAAGACTACAGGGTTGCGAAGCTGCTTGAGTCTGGGAGGAAGGAGGCCTTGGGAAACATGTGTAACTTTTGATTCATCCAGGCACAGGGAAGCAGATGGTTCAGCCCTGCTTCCTCCTTCCCCTTTCTTCAGTTACACTTTTGTTGCTTTCTCTACCTTGCAGCCCTATAAAATAAACAGTGCTGAACTTCTTCACTGTTTGAGTCTCCATCAGAGCTGAGAGTCCCACCTGGTCCCAGCTTTAACTATATCTTTGTCTCTTGTCTTTCTTTCTTAATTCCTCGTTGCCTCCCTTCAGTTCTGACACTGAGCAGTGCTGGTCGCAGCAGAGGCCGCTACTTAGCTGTCTAGAGTCCCACAGATCCCAGGACTAAAATACTGTATCAGTAATATCATGCTAATCAAAATGGATCAGTAGGAAATGGCAAGCAAGTCAGAGGACTTGGTAAAATACATGTGCTCTAAAGAGTGCACGATAAACCGTATGTTGTGTGGGGAGAAGGGAAGTGGGAATAGGGTTTATGGATAAAGTAAGACTGGGGATGTGTCAGTAATTGTTAAGGCTGGCTGCTGGGTTTGTGGGAGTTCATATAATATTCTGTTCACTTTTATGTATTTAAAACCTCCCCTAACTTCTTCTTAACTAAAAGAGAGATAAACCATATGATAATTGAGGGACCTGCTGACAACCTTTTCTCCCTTTTTAGTTATGAGCTTAGATGGAGAGTGAGTGGTGCAACATTAGTAGATGGGCTGTATGAGCATATCATTTGCTTATGCCTTGGGTTACTACTCACTTGTAATCTCAGATGTGCTGTTTCTATCTTATGATAGATTTTTTCTGGACCACTAGGTTTTACAACTTGGTGAGTCTGACAGAACGTAGCATATAATGGACAGTTCCAGGCACATGGGGTAGTCTTGTTAAATGATTTTGTATACAGGCCAATGACAGACCTCCAGCCAAACATTATAATGATATTTATAAGAGAGAAGATTCTTATCTATGGGATACTTTTATCAAGATATACCTGATTTACCAAAGCCATTTCTTATAACTAAAATGGAATGTTTGGATTTATGGAGTAGGGTACTCTAGAAAACGTAAATATAATTATCAATGGCATACACAGTATGTAATTATCAAATATACTATATAAAATACATAAATATACTATATAACATGCATAGTTTGGTCATGGACTTTAGTGACCAAAATAGGTCTTGTGTAAGTTACAGCCTGCATGCATTACTTGGAAATTCTATATTAAATCCAGTTCAAGATGTAGTCTTGGTTACCTGATACAACACAACATATTGTCTTAAACAGAGGGAATTTATTGAGTTACAGTTTTGAGAAGTTCAAAGTCAGCACATCAGCAAGGCAGTGCTTTCTCTCCAAAAGCATCCAGCACCAGAATACTACATGTTAAAGTCTTTGGGTTCTTGGCTTTTTTGTCACAACATCTTCCATGTTCCTCTGACTTCCAGTTTCTGCTGCTCCATGTGGCTTTCTCTTCATAAATCTTCCAGTAATAGAATAAAGGCCCAACCTCATTCAGTTCTGCCATCCCTTAACTATAACTAACCTCCTCAAAAAGTCCTATTTACAATGTGCCCACGCCCACAGAAATGGACTGTTAAAGAACATGTTGTCACTTTTGTTTTTGGAACGTACTTCAATCTATCACCGATTGCTAATGCAGCAAGCAGATATCTGGGAAGTAGCGTTGGCAGTGGTCTTTGGTCCTGGGCTTTGTGATTACATGTATTCGTATTACACTGGGTACCTTTGTGATTTGAGTTAGTCTGGTTTGGGCAATCTGACCCTTTGTGTTTTGCCAGGAGGAATCATCAAGAACACAAAACACACTTTAAATCAACAATCTTTATTTATATGGTGATACAAGCTTAATAGGTAGAATGAATATAGAAGTCAAAGAGTAGAAGCAAGAATGGCCCTATTTACCATCATTCTCATCACTCCTAGTGTACTACAAGTCCTCCAAGTGCCCCAAGTCCAGGCTCTGCAGGTCTCTAGGTACTGGTTCTCAAATGGGGAATTCTTCTGCCAGGGGCTATAACAAGAATCCCATTGGACTATAAGCTACAGCTACCAAGTGACCATATTTCTCTCTTTGATCTAAGAGAACAAAGAGGACTCACCATGTTGACAATAATTGATCTTTAACACCAGGAGATAATAGGGCTGCTGTTCCACAGTAGAGACAAAAACAAAAATGCTTGATATTCAGGTTATCCTCTTGGGTACTTCTTAGTAGGTTCTTTCCCACTTTGAATGTTAATGGACAAGAATACCAGCTCTACTCTGAAAAGAGCGTGGTGAGTTCCAATCTGTAACAGCATCCAAAACTTATCCATCAATTAAAATTCTGCTTTACAACTTTACTCTAAAGTTACCATCTCATTCTTCCCTTTCACCAAGTATCTTCCCACATGGGCAATGTTGCCGTGATATTTAGGATCTCACCCAATCCCATTCTAAATTTCCTTTTCCTGATGGTCTCTCTCCCCTCAATATATTATTCTTGTCCTTTTATTTTCTTTTCTGTATGATTCATTATATATTTGAAATATGCACATACATTTGGAGTCCATAAGAGTTTCTTAAAGACATTAGAATTAATGAGATTGGAGGTTGGAGAGAGAAACAGAGAGAGAGAAATAAAGAAAGAGACAGAGAATGGATAAACACATTAGCGACAGAAAGAAATTTAAAAAATTGAACCTTGAAGAATTTCTATGCTTAGGAACTAGGACAAGAAAAAAGGAAAAGTTAGTTTCCATCATTTGCAAAACAAAATATTTTGGCTGGTTTTCTATGAAAAAAACTCAATGGAAGAACTAATATGACAATCCAAAAGCCAAAACAAAACCCCAGAAGCTGAGAATGAGTATGTGCAATATGGATGTGAATCTACAAAAAATATAACCCAAAAGAAATCACACTACTTGAATTCTTCCAAGTTTGCTTTAATTAAATGTTCTATAGCTTATGAAAAGAAAGTAAAGGAAGATATTTAGCTCTGAAAGAAAGCAAATATTCACTTTTGCCTTATAATTAAAACCTGGTATCTTCTGATATTTTGAAATAAATTTGAAGAAAAAATCCTGAAAGTATTTAACTATCAATTTGAACACTTTTGAGAAACTTACAGTTTTTATTATTTTTTCCTCCATCTTTGGTTTCATAAATCACTTTCAGTCATTATGATAATCCTATTTATAATCCATTTCATTAGTAGCATACTATATTCTACCTGTCATAATAGGTGATAAGCATTTACAGATTCAAATTCCCATACTCATCTTTAAAATTAATTTATTTTTTCTTGTAGACTTTTTCCTAATTTCTTCTTTTCTGATAAGATTCTTGAGTAATGAAACTTTTATGCTTCAGTGTTTCCACTTTGCATTTATTCAGTGAAATCATTTTGAAAGTGCTGGTGTGTAGTTAGACTAATTAATGTGTCTAGAGATTATTATTTTTATTTCAAATCTTGCTACCAGGATCAAAAGAAGGCCCTCTTTTCTCCAAATGATTTCTAAATCTCTTGCTTTTATTTCACCTTAGCATTTATCACTAATATTTATTTCATTCATTTAACCCTGCGTTGTCTATCTCTTCAATTACAAAACAAGATCTCTTTGAACAAGAAAACAGTTTTGCTTGCTGTAAGTACACATAGAAAAGCAGAGGACAGCTTTAAAGTAGCCACTCCATAAATATCTGTTGAATGGATGCATAAATGTATTTCTGCCACATATTTAAAATCAGTTCCATTCTAAGTTAGCTTTTCTGCTTATGGAAGGTCCTGTATTAAGTATTACCATAGTTGTTTTGTTTTGTTTTTTCAGATTCACTTAATTTTAAGCACTGGGTTTTGACAGAAAAGACTGAATAGTAAAATTGTTCATAAAATTCTCTTTTACCTACAAAAAATTACTTTATAAATTTGTGAGAATTAATTTTCTAATATAAATTTAATTTACATGATGTTTAAAAAGTAAGAATGCTTAGAATTGTAATGTTACCAGACAAAGGCCATGCATTCTTCTGCAGGACACGCTCAATAACCAATTTCTGAGACACTGGGGTTTTAAAGAGAGAAAGAGTTTATTACTACACATGTAGCAGGAGAGCAGACAGCCTAATGGCCCAAAATCTGTCTCCTGAATTTAAGGGGTTCAAGGTTTTTAAGGATTTTAACAAGGGGAGGTGAGGTCATTTCAGATAATAAGTTCAAAGCAGAAAAGGAGACACGTGTTAGCATTACCATTTCAATAGGAGAGCATAAATTGAAAGGAGGGGAGGCAGAGCTATCACTTCAGTACCAAAAGGTAAACCAAAAGGAAGAAGTATGTAATGACTGACTTCATTAGCATTAGGAGCTTTGCCCTGATGAGAATGACTAGGTCTCATAATCACCAAGGCACAGGATAAGGGTTTTTTACACTCGTTTCAGATATCAAGACAGCTGGACTACAATTCAGGATTCTCTGATATTTCCCTGTCTACTCCAACATTCCAGAAAGCAAAAATGAATTTTTATATAACCATTCACTAATTAAAATCATCCCTCAAATCTCAATTTCTTGGTTACAGTAACAATATAAAAATTATTTGAATGGCCAGAATCACATTCTCTAACTGTTCCAAACCAGCTTTCATCCATGCTTGCCCCAATCAAAATTATACTATTCAATACTTTTTGCTGATTTGGAGGTGGGGAGATAAGAGAGAGATGATACAATTTTGCTAGTTATTAGTTTGCATAACTTACACAATTGGAGTTTTATCTTCTTTCAAATATATTAACTGCTATGAACAGTAGATTATACTTCAGTTCATTTCTTATTCTTGACTTTGCAGTTTAGTTAAGATAATGGATAGGCTAAAGGAATGGGTAGACAGATGTCACTGAAAACAGTTAGTTTATGATATTAATGTAAATGAGCCCTAGGTTGTATTATAACCTGGTTCCCTGATCCTCCCAAATCATCAAATTTCACACTGGATATCTCTACCACAATGTCCCAAAGCCAAATATACTATATCCCAAAATAAGCTCATTTTTTCTTTTGATCACTCCAACCGTGTTTTCCTGTGTGTCCAGCACAACTTTCTTCACCATTGGCACTGTTGTGGCATGGAATAGCCATGGATGGAGAATCTCTGATAGTCAACCCTGGAATGACAATATTCAGGGAGAAAGCATTGCCTTGCTTACACCTCTCTTTTGAACTTTCCGTAGCTTCAAGCTGTGAGCTAATCAATTCTCATTGTTTAAGCCAATCCATGGCACATTATTTGTCTTGGCAACTAGGGAACTAATGCAGAAATATTTTAGTTCAATCCTAGTTTTTGCCAGAAAAATTATAGTGATCTCCTAATTTTCCTGCACTTACTCTCCTGTCACTAATTATCCATCCTTCTCATTACTGCCAGATTTATCTTTTCAAGATGAAAACTTCATCAGCGCATGTCCATGCCTAAAATCTTACATTTGTTTCAAGTTGCCTAGTGGAAGTTCAAAATTTATAGTACACCAGATAAATCCTTCAAAATTTCAGCCCAGATTACCTTTCTACACTACTGTCTGCCCCTAAATGCTAACTATTTTCAGAGCTCATTGTCATAAGCATATTTTCTTTGCCTTGATTATCTTTTACCTATTACCATACTTTTGACCCTTCATGGTCATTGTATTATAATTATGACCATTTCTGAAAAACCTCCTCCAAAATTCTACTGAAGTTTTTCCACCCATTTTGCTCCTGTATGAACCATCTGTGAATCTGTATTTTAGCACTTTTTAAAGCACAGTGTAATTCTGCATCAGTGTGTCTGCTCAACTAGGGCAAGACTGATGTCCTGTTTATCTTTGTATTTTATGTGTCTAGTACGGTGCCTGGCACAGAGATGTTATGGAAATGTCTTTTGAATGAAGTATGTAACTCTTCTTGAATTGAATGACCTGTTCATTATCAATCAATTAATCAAAAGTATTGAGTCACTATTAGAACTATATCAAGGTCTGAGTGAAAATAATCATATAATACATTCCATCATCTATGAGATTAAAATTTAGTTGACATTATTGCATGAATTCCTACAAAACTATCAAAATATATTGAATGGCAATAGGTGTTTGTAGGTTATGTTCAGTAAACAATGGTTATAATATAAATAGTCAATGCTCTTCTCATATTTCCTCAAGTATAAAGCAACTGTCTCTTGACGTGCCAGACCTACTAGGGCTGTTTATCGTTCCCCCTTAGGGTTCTCCATCCACTTTTCTTTTTTTTTTTTTCAAAACCAATCTTACAAGTTTATATAGGCCCATAGAAGCTCATTCTTTTCTTCCTCTGCCCTGCAGGTGACTCTAAGGGAATTTCAAAAACTCAATAGCCTTTCCAAACACTTTTACAAACATCACTCCAGAAACATCACTCATCATTTAGATGAACTCAAAGCCAGAGAGATATATTTGCTTGAGGACGTAGCTGGTTTGGAAATTGCTGGTATTTAATAAATGTTTCCTGTTAAATTATTTATTATTATGTATTTCTCCATTCTTCAGGAAGTTAAAACATACTAGTGGACAGTCTTATTATATATAATTTTATAGTTTATTAAGAACTCTAGCATATATTATTTCATTTGGACAATGAGATATCCTAAATATTCAGCAGGGAAGGCATCATTATGTCAGTTTCACATTTTACATAAGACCGACTCAGTGGTTTATGCAATTTCACATGGCCAGCAAAAGTCTATATTCTTTTTTTGAGAAAAAAATAGCTACATTGAGTTATATATATATATATATGATTCACCTACCAAATAATTCTCTATTTACATTTTAAAATTCAATAATCTTTAGTATATTCAAAGAGGTGTGGAACCATTAATGCCATCAGTTTTTGAACATTTTCATCACTTCTTAAAGAAACCCTCGTTTTAAATTAGCAGTCATTGTTTATTCCCCCAACACTCCCAGTCCTAGGAAATCAGTCTAATTTCTGTGTCAGTAGATCTGCCAATTCTAGATATTTCACATAAGTGGAATCATAAAATATGTGAATTTCTATTAGTGAATTCTTTCACTTAGCATAATGTTTTCAAGGTTCATTTACTTTTTAGCATATATCAGTACTTTTATTGTTTTATTTATTCATTTCTCAGTTTATGGATAAATGAGTTGTTTCCTCTTTTTGACCATTATGAATACTGTTACGGACATTTGTATAAGAGGCTTTTTAGTGGATGCATGCTTTCATTTTTCTTGGGTGTATAACTAGGGGTGGAATTTCTGGGTCATCGGTAAACTTAGCAAGTTGAGCAACTGCCAAACTGTTTTCCACAGCATCTGCATCATTTTACATTTCCACCAGCAATTCTAATTTTGTCATGCCCTCATCAGCAAAGGCTACTTGTCTTTTTCATTATAGCCATCCTAATGGGTATAAAGAGATATCTTATTGTCATTTTGATTTGCCTTTCTCTAATGTCCAGTGGTGTTGAACACCTCTTAATGTGCTTTTTGGCCTTTTGCATATCTTCTTTGGATAAATGCCTGTTCAAACCCTTTGACAATTTATAAAATATGGTTGTCTTTTTATAATTGAATTGTAAGACTCTTTAATATATTCTGGATCCAAATCCCTTATCAAGTATATGACTTGCAAATATCTTCAGCCACATTGTGGATGGTCTTTTCACTTTCTTGGTGTTGTCCTTTGAAGCAGAAATTTTAAATTTTTGATGAAGCCCCATTTGTTTATTTTTTCCTTTATAGTTATTTGTACATGTTCATACTTTTTATTGTTGTTTGACATTTGGTGTCAAATTTAAGAAGGCTTTTTCTAGCCCAAATCATGGAGGTTTGTGTGGTACCACACTGTCTCAATTACTGTACCTTTGTATTAAGTTTTGAAATTGGGAAATATGGGTCTTCTAACTTTATACTTCTTTTTCACAGTTATTTTGGCAATTCTGGGTGCCCTGCATTCCCATATGCATGTCAGTTTCTACAAAAGCCAGCTGGAATTTTGATAAGAATTACTTTGAAACCGTAGTAAAATGTGGGAGCTTTGTCATCTTAACAGTAATTTCATTCCATATGGTCAAATAATATACTCTGTGTGATTTCAGTCATTTTAAATATTTTGAGGCTTTTTAATAGCCCAGCGTATATTATATTTTAGACACTGTTCCAAAGGTATTTTGGAAGATTTGTATTCTGTTGTTGAGTGGAGTCAAGTATAGTTAGTTTTAAGAGTTAAGCCTTCTAAATGGGAAATTTCTCATATAGATCATGGAAGTGAATACCAGGAGCTATTGATTGTACACTTGGGATGGATTGTGTGGTGTATGAATACAGCTATTTAAAAAAATAAACAGAAAACCACAAATTCTGGAAGAGATGTGGAAAAAGAAGTATACCTAGTCACTGCTGATAGGGAAGTGGAATCATGCAGCTCCTCTGGAAGGTAGTGTGGCAGCTCCTTAGGAAGCTAAGAATAGAATTGCCATATTATCCAGCAGTCACATTACCAGCTATATACTCGGAAGAAATGAAAACAGAGACAAGAGCAGACATTAGTAAACTGATATATAGGGTGGCATTATTCATGATTGCCAATGATGGAGGCAGTCCAAGGGTCCAGCAACCAATGAGTGGAAGTGGTGTATATCAATGCCAGAATATTGAGCAATTGCAGAAAAGAATGAAGTTGTGAGGCATTCAGTAATGTGAATGAACCTTGTAGGCATTATGTTGAGTGAAGTAAACCAGAAACAAAAGAACAGCTATTGTGTGGTCTCACTAATATACACTAACTATAATGAGCAAACCCTGAGAGTTCAAGTCAAAAAGCGTAGGTTATCAGAGAATAGAAAGTGGGCAGAGATTGAGCAATTGATGCTTATGGAGTACAGAATGTTCAATAAGGTTGATTGTAAAGGTTTGGAAATGGATAGTACAATACTATGTGATGGTAGCACAATACTGTAAGTGTAATTAGCAAAGCTGTGTATGAAAATTGTTGAAAGAGGAATGCTAGAGTCACAGCTAGAGGATTAAAACTGGGACTGTATAACTTAGTGAAGTTGAGAGTGGACAATGATGGCTGTTAGTTGTACAAATATTAGAAAACTAGAACAAATGTATATCACTGTTACAAGGTGTTAATAATAAGGTGGTATACGGGAAAAATAAAATCAACGTAAACTAAGGTTAATGGTAATATTGTAATATTCTTGCATTGATGGTAGCAAAGGCGCTATAACAAACTAAA